>BRDA01008713.1:25137-47218 GCA_036984385.1 Crenuchus spilurus
TTTTTTTACTTTTGATTTTGAAAGAAATGTTGGCTGAGCAGGTCTCAAAATACTTTTCTCATATAGTATGCAAGAAACAGCAAATACCTAGATCAGTATAGCAAGATACCAAAGACCTAGATCTAGCACACAGAATGTTGCCCGTGCCTGTAATCAGGATAAAACAATCAGCTGAATGCCAAACGCTAGGGCTGCCATGGTGTGTCTTAATCATCTGCAGATAAGATGTAGCTCATCCCTATGGTTGGAGTCTGAGCCAGTTGATGTATCTTTGTGCAGTTTGTCACATGCTGGAGCTGGAGCGGCAGCAGCACAACCAACTGAAACACACCTGGCAACGCGCCAACGACCAGTTCCTGGAGTCACAGCGGCTGCTCATGCGGGACATGCAGCGCATTGAGAGTGTGCTGTCCTCTGAACAGCTGCGGCAGGTTGAGGAGATGAAAAAGAGAGACCAGGTGATTACAGTTGCACCAATAGGGAATCACACTAAGTTAAATATTTCAAGCCTTTTGTTTTAATGTTGATCAGTCTGGCTCTGAGTTTAGAGGAAGTGTAGAGGCACAGAATCTAAGGTGTCCAAAGTCCAGTGTGCAGTTTCTGCAGTCTGTGATAGGTTGTGATGTTTTGTCGTGTGCTGATCCAAACTCAACACCTTCTATCTACCAGGAGCTTTTAGAGCACTTCATGGTTCCATCTACTGACAAGCTTTATGGAGATGCTCTTTTCCTTTTCACTCCTGCCCACAGTACCAAAACTGCTACCAAATGGTTTGCTGATCATGATATAACTGAGCTTGATTGGCCAACTCATGAGCTATAAGACACACTGATCAGCATTAACAAAAACAAAAAAGCCCTTTCTGAATTAAAAAAGGTTTACCTTTCTGAATTAAATTCTTAACAAAAAATGAACTTTGTCTCACTATTGTCATTTTTGATGAATGAGTATAGTTCACAAAATACTAGTAAGAGAACAGTTGGCATTGCTGGAGTTGTGAATTGTTCATGGCTAGTTATTGTTCTAGATATGAACATTTTTTAAAGCCATAAAAAGCTTTTTGTTTTTAACGAGTTGAAGCAAGTGATTTTCAGCGGAACTCCCCTAACTGAGGAAGAAGCCAATTTGAAAGTTCAGTGGTGCTTGTAGCCTACTTTGCCATAATATTGCTTAGCTGCTGACTTTCGTTTTACAAACGTGATACTGAACTGAAAAGAAAATGGCAGTGGACTCGCATGCACACACATCTACATGCCTTGTGTTCATGCTAAAGATGGAACAGTCACAGAGCTTATTGTTGATGTTCTAATTCTAGAGTGAAGTCTGAGATTGTTTCATTTACATAAATCATGTTGAACAAATAGCTTTTTTTCTGTAAATACATGGAAATTTAAAAATAGTGCTAATTTGGAGTCTGTCATGCAGATGTTGTCCCCAGTTTAACAGCTGCTATAGACATACAGAGTAGTGAAGAAAAAGGAGGGAGTATGGTTAAAAAAAGATGACACTCCAACAAGAAATGGATAAGATTTGTTAGTATATCGCAGAGAGGATTGGCAAGTACAGAAATGTTATATTTACTTCCTGTGTTCTTCTGATTTTGGGAGCTTTCTTAGCATTCTGTGTTCTTTTATGTGTTCCTCATTTTAGAAAGAAGGAAGAGCCAACTGTATCACTACAGTTCTGCGCACACAGAAAATTTAACCTCCACAAACTATTGAGCGCAGACATGCCTAGTGCTGTGGGCAGCCCCATCATCCATGGCTGCACCCAGAGAGCAGTTGGGTGCATTGCACACAGGCACTTGAGCCACTTCCTATTGGTTCACAGAAACAATCTGGTGACCTTTCAGTTCTAAGCCCACTTTTCTAACCTTAAGGCCATGCACAGAAAGACTAATGGACAGAAGACTTGAATTCAGATCCCAGTGTGTTGTGCTTATAAGTGTATGCAAGTGCTTGCCTTCTATAATTGTATATTTTTTTCTTTTCTAGGAGGAGGATGAGAAGCAACGGATCAGTCAGGCTAAAGAAGCTGCTGAAGATGATGGTCCAGAACAGGCAGAGGCTGCAGAAGACTCCCTCATCGGCCTTTCTATAGAGGAGGTACCACTACCACACCACTCACCAGTCCAGCTTTGGTAGTTTGCTTCTTTAGTTCCAGACAAAAGGATGTTGCCATGTGGAAAACAGTAGTAGCAGATTTCTAGCTTGAGTTATGTTTCAGTTTTCATAGATAACACTATAACCCATCCGTGCAGTGTAGTACACATACACACTATATAGAAGGCAGTGAGCACATGTGCCCAAAAGGGTGGGCAGCCCCTTTCCATGGCACTCGGGAAGTAGTTGTGTGTTAGGGCACTTCAGCCATGTCCTTACAGAGCATCAGGCCCGAACCACCAGGCCATTTATGCCTATATCTTATGCAGACACAATAAAATATAAAAACACTCTGGTCCAGTGCCCCTTCCACAGTGCTGTTTGATTTGCATTAATATATCAGCTTCTTGTGTACATTGCTATTTTTTTAGCTTGTTAGATTTGGTGCTTCTTCTAAAATGTATGTTCTCCTTATGTCTGGCAGTCTCACCTCAACCACAGCATTCACAGCTCTTTACACTCGCTGGATGAGGACACTCCAGGCCGTCCCGACTCAGCTGATCCGTACAAAGATGGTCTGCGTCGAGTTCAGTCCACAGACAGTCTCGGCTCCTCCGGTAGCACCCTGCAACCACCGGGCCTTGGTGGCCACAACCACAAAGCCAAGTCGGCAAGTAACCTGGACGAGTCAGACTTCGGGCCGCTGGTTGGAGCCGACTGCGGTGGCTTTGACAGTCCCGATGTCTCATCCATCACCTCTCTGCAACCCACACCAGGTCACTTTCTCCTCACTAAGGATCAGGAGAAAGCCATCAAGGCCATGACTCCAGAGCAGGAGGAGACTGCCTCACTGCTGTCCAGCATCTCACACTGTCCAGATACAGCGTACCTGCCACCATCCGGGTACCGCCTTGTTAGTGAAACTGAGTGGAACTTACTCCAGCAAGAGGTAGGAGTCAAATTCTGACATTTCATTATGTAATTTGTGGTTACTTGGTTGACAAAGGTATTTTGTATGCATAAATAAAACAGAAACTAGTAAAACAAAAGTTTTTTTTTTTATTTTTTTTTATTAGTGCTTGGTTAGTTGATTGATTAATCGTGTCAAATACTGCTGTATTTAAACGGGTGGCTTAATAATTAATTAGGCCTGCAAAAAAAGGCACATTTACAAAAACAAAACAAAAACAAAAATGTCACGTTTACAGGCACATCTGCAGGCAGTCTTATACAATATTGGAGCTTCTGTTTCCCCATGAAGGTGAAATCATGATTGATACACTCCTTTCTTCTTAAGTAAACAGATAATGAATTTTTATAATATGGATATAGCATTTATATTTGTAGTAATAACATGCTAACTTTGCTAACATTTGTGACTTTTTAAAACGAATGTACACATTTGTGTGGGGTTGCAACAGCACCGATGGTTTTTCAGCATATGATCTAGTACATTTCTTGTGTTATTATACATGTCTAGCATACCGATGGGTAGAGATGACAAAATCAGTTTGAGTTCAACAAGTTCTTCAATAAGATATAGTACCTCAGAAGTGCTTTACCAAAACGTTGAGTGAATGTTGGTGATTTAACAATTTTCTTCAATTATCTGTTTTGTAATTGCCATTAATTGTCTGTTTTAAGACGCGTTTAAAAAAAGCAAGGCTTCTAGCATATTAGACTAATATAAAATCAGCTTGGGATGTAACTGTCATTTCCATTTTCACTTCCAGTGCACATAACAATAAAATATATTCATGAGCATGAGAGAGAATTTTATTTGTATTTTTAACACAGTTTTTGTTTGTAGACATATACAGGCATACACTCTACAGGCAGCATTAAATCAATCCTACATAATAATGGAAATAAAAATTAAATACTTTAAATAATAATAATAATAATTAATCATAATTAATAATAATTTCATCCTATGTTCCCATGTTTTATAACATTTTCCAGGTGTTTTTATATTTATTTTTATTTTTTTTTATAAAAACGTGAACTTCTCCAGCTTATGGAAGAGCATACGATCACATCGCCACTGTGAATGATGTGGTGCAAGATGTCATTTAAATGAATCTGAGCATTCTTAGTCTGTGTCTGTGTGTCTGTGTGTGGTGGTTTTGGCATGCAGCTGAAAAATGCTGGGAGGAAGTTAGGCCGGCGCTGTGACATGTGCTCCAACTATGAGAAACAGCTTCAAGTCATCCAGGGTCAAGAGGCAGAGACGCGAGATCAGGTCAGTCTCCAGCTGCATTTTCACTAGCCAACTAGAAGACAATACATGCATTCACTTTAAGGAAGAAGGAAGGAAGTACAAACACTTTCACCAGTACTACACACAATAGTTTGATCTCTGCATTTCTTATTTGTGCAGTGCACACACACACTAGGGGGTAGTGAGTACATATGTGTTCGGAACAGTGGGCAACCTCATCATCCGGAGCACCCAGGGAGCAGATGGAGGTCAGGTGCCTTAGATTAACTTTAGACTGAGATGGTATTTAATCTGACCTTTTGAGACTGATTTCATTTTTCAATTGCAATAAATGTTGCTTAATAAATCCAAACCTTTATAGATACAAATTTATAACACATAAATGAATATAAGTCCCATATCACTGGTGTTTATTGTTTCTCTGTTTAAAGAGAGCAACATTAAGCTCTTACTGATCTGAAATCATCTGAATAAAAGTGCTTTGTGCATTCAGCCTGGATGCACATGGTCAAAAAACTGAAAATGTAAATCAGTGTTAAACATATAGACAGTCGTAATAAAAACAATTAAATGTATTTACTTATCTAAATAATTCAGTTACAATCCTGTACCAGCAACATACAGCTTCTGTCATTTTAATATTGATGTCCAAAATTGCAAAAAAGAAAAGGATTAGAATGCACAGCTAAATTCATTCTAATCTAGAATCAAGTTATAATCATAAAGTTTGTCCTTTACTAATTGCACAAACAGTTACAATGATTTACAAAATCAGAAGTGAGGAATGTAAAATTACAGAAATTATAAAAATGTAATTATTGTTGCTCTGAAACTTCTAAGGGTTAATACAGCACTAATATATTTGAAATTGAGCATATTATGCATTGATTCTGTATTTTTGTCTTTGTCCCTATTAGGTGAAGAAGCTGCAGGCAATACTTCGACAGGCCAATGATCAGCTGGAGCGGACAATGAATGAGAAACAGGAGTTAGAAGACTCGGTGAAGCAGGGCAACGAGGAAACTCATGCTAAAGTAGGAATATTTTCAGCATTTCAGGACTCTAATTACTGTGGGAGCTCTATGTTTAATTAATTACAGAAAACTATTCATGTCACAGTTATCAGAAAGTACACACTGTGTATTCCTTCTGGATTCATTTAATTAAATTGTACTGAACATTTATATTAAATTAATAGATTATATATATAGATTAAAATGCTCCTTGATCTTTACTGTATTTAAAGACTGCAACAATCGATTCACAGAGAATTAAAATTACTACCAGTGTTTAGTCTGTCAGACTTTAGTCTGTTAGCCTACAGATTCATATTGAAATCAGCATACACTTAGTACTTTATACTGTAACAATAATAATTATGTAATACTATATAATTAAATTTAATAGTAATATATCCACGCTGGATTTAAGTCACTGCACAGTTATTAAAATTGGATTAAAATCAGCCTAAAGCTTCTGACAGTTTTATGTTCGAAATGTGAAATGATACACATTGATAATTTATACTGAATTACAATTCGTCCACAGATTTGTCAGACTATGAAAACAACACACACTACCAATACCAAATTAAAATCAGGCTGCAATTATTGCTATAAGACTAATAAAATAGCCAGTATATTTTCATACTGAATTAAAATCTTTCCAGAGGTATTAATGTTCAGAATGTAAAAACACAGTTTGCAGACTCAAACTTGATTAAAATCACCTCACAGTTATTGTCAGATCATAAAACTACACACGTTACAAATTCATACTGGAATAAAATCACCATGTATAAAATCAGTCATGCTCACCCTGCAGATTCATACTGGATTAAAATCATTCAAGAGTTATTACCCTAGGAATGTTAAGAAAATTGCCAAAATATTTTCTTACTAGATTAAAGTGGCAGGACAGTGATTAATAATGTAAACATGACACACGTGAATGATTAATATTGGATTAAAATGACTCCAGTTATTGTCAGAATTATCAGTTCTAAACTTTCAATACTTAAAAAAACATATTACATCATATTTCACTGTATTTTGTTGACATCTGAGGAGTTCTGTAGGGATTGCAGAGATTACATTTGAGAAAGAACAGACATGTTGGTTAATCTGTGGAAAATGTAGAAATGTGTCTGTGTCCTATCAGTATAATCATTTGTGTCAATGTTTTTTTTATGAGTTTTTTTAGTTAATATCCATTGATTTGAGTATTTTAAGGTACTAATTTGGTAGTGAGGGATACTATACTTTTTGATGTCAAAATTCTGGTATTGTGGTGACCCTAAATCAAGCTTTATTCACTGTAATGAAGGCTGATTTGGTTGTTTCCCGTAGGTTACAGCGCTGATGCAGAAAGTCCAGGAATCAGAGTCTACATTGACTGCTCTCCAGCAAGCCTTCAGCCAGGCCAAGAGGAACACTCAGGAACAGATGGTACACCAAGATTAACTCGCACATACACTCATCAAACATTGCAGAAACTAAATAAAGTAACTATTTTGGAAAATATTCTCATAATCATGGTGTGTGTACACAGAAGATCATGAATCATAAAACCCATAATAAACTGCTTGATGGCGTTCACTTTTAATAAATAATTTTTTTATGGTCCTGCTTTACTTCATCTGGTTATAATCTGGTGTTACAGATTTATGTGAAGAAGCCAGTAAGTGAACACCTAATTACAGATTTACTTTTGTGGCTTGGAGAGCCACTGCTGTCAATACATGTTCCAGGCAGACACATCTCTCCTAGTCTAATGTGTACTTTTGTAGGAGTGTGTAACTGACTATGAATCTAGACTAGGTTTATGGCTTTGGCTATTAATCTAGGTTTTATGCCCAAATTGAGAAATGTCAATTTTTTAAAACAATACATTTATTTTGCTGAAGACTTTTTGTGTTAAACACAGTGCTACATTAAAAACATGTGAATATTGTGAAAAAGTTGCTTAAAGAATGATTCAACAAGGTAAATGCTGACATTTTTTTTCATTACACATAAAGTGACACATTTTAAGTCTTTTTTTTTAATGTTGTTAATAATGAGAAATCTCAAATTATTAGACATACTATTATGTATATTAGAAATTACAATATTTAATTTTGAGTACATTTCTTTTCAAACATTATCAACATTAAAACAAAGGACTTGAAATATGTCACTTTACATGTACGGTAATGAATATACAACGACCTTACAATTACAGTTTACCCTTTGAATTAAATTAACACACATTTCACAATATTCTAAATTTTTGAGAATTTGAGTAATTGTTTGCCTTTCCCAACAATTTTCCAAACCCTGTAAAATGCTATTCAGGCTATCCTTACTAAAACTGAAGCTCCACTTTATGAATGTACAGCACCTTTCCTTTTAAATGAGTTTGTGAAAAATGTTGATTTTGTGTGGATTTGTGTTCAGGCTGTGCTGCTGCAGTCTCGGGAACAGGTGTCTGAGGAACTAAACAGGCTGCAGAGAGACAATGAGAGTCTACAGGGCAAGCACAGACTACACCTTGCTCTACAGCAGCAAGAAGACTTCCAAATGCCCACTACAGTCCAGGTACTGCAGAAAACTGGATATAAAACCATTAAAAATGATGCCCAGTCCTGGACATGGAGATCTACTTTGCTGTTGAGTTCAGAGTTCACTTTGACGTCCAGATTACTTTGAAAGCCATCGTTAACCTAGATGAAGTGTATTAGATTGAGTTTGGAGCTAAACTCTGCAGTGTGGTACATGTCCAGGCTCAGGATTGAGCACACCTGCATAAAAGAAAAATCTAATCATCTTGATTTATTATTTTTAAAACCACGGATCTTTTTTTTGTCAATAAATATTGGAAATGTCCAGATAAGATTTATGGAGATTTCTTTTTCTAGCAGCTGCCAAACTAATGCTGACCATGATATCACTCTGCTTGATGGCCAGCTATAAGTGATACTGATCAAAATAGAATCTAATTGAACTTGTAATGAATGTCAAATATATGACCGTTTATGTAACTTTTTTGTTATTATTACGTTTTTTAATTTAAAAGTGTAAGAGAAGCTTCTACCCTAATGACTAGCACTGTCTAAACTACATGCTTAGATCATCACACTTGCCTCAAGCCTTGCCAAAGTGTTATAGAGTGTCAAATAGACAGTACTGACTCCGTTTGACATACTGTTATCTAAAATTAGCACATAGCAGCAGCTGCATTCTCTGTATAGTTTGTAATTTGCATACAGCCTTATTCTCACAACACTAAACACCAAACATGTCTACATGACTACTTGTTTGTTCCAGTGTTGGAAAATGTACATTTGAATTAGGGTCAAAACGCTTCTGTTAGCAGATCAGATGTTCTAAATCAAAACTGTGCTTGGAAGGGAACAACATTCTAACATCATCTAATGTCCCATCTTTCCCACTTTAGGAGCTGCAGTCATTGGTGATTCAGTATCGGGAGGATATAGTATCAGTACGTACAGCAGCTGAGCATCTGGAGGAGAAGCTGAAGGCTGAGATCTTGTTCCTGAAGGAGCAGATTCAGGCAGAGCAGTGTCTCAAAGAGAACATGGAGGACACACTACAGCTGGAGATTGAAGGATGCAAAGAGGAAATAGGTTGGTGCTCGATGCCATAATGCACTAAATCAGACCTACAAGTTCAAACCAGATCTCATTCTGTTACAGCTAGCTTCTAAGACAATTGTGACCCCGCCAGGGAAAACCAGGCCAAAGTCACTGGACAACTTATTGAGATATCATGTCAATATCGTTTCACTCACATTAGCGACAAAACTTAGCCACTCAGTGTTATTGCTGTAAAAGAAAGATAACAGTCTCAGACATCTATTGTAGTACATATTTTGATCAAAACAAAAGTTTAATTCACAAAAAAGTTGTTGAAAAAAAAGAATGACATTGACCTGGTTTTCCCTGGCGGGCTCACAATTACATCCCATAATCTGTCACTGAAAAAGTTAGACTTTTGGCTTAAATGGTCTTCAATGGAAAACCAGTATGTAGTAGAGAAACATTTCAAAATATACCTCACAGTCCTCTGTCCATCCTATCTACTAGTGCCTCTCCAAAAATGTCAACATTGTGGAAAAAGTTCAGAATTTAATTCAAAAAGGCAAACTATCTGATATTTTATGTTCATAACATGTGAAGTGACATATTTCAAGCCTGTTTTGTTTTGATGTTGATACTCTTTCTATAATAATTTACTAAATTAAATATTTTAATCATTTGAGATGATGGATTTCTGATATTCATGAGCTACAGGACAGTCTGATTAACATTAAAACACACAAAGGCTTGAAGTGTCAAATCATTTCATTCAGTTATGAACACTATTTTTTATGTGGCAATGTATACATGGAAACTAGTCTGGAAAAACTGCCTGTTTTAAATTGACGTTTTTTGTGATGTCATAAAAACCAACAAGTTGACACGCATCTGCTTTTTGCCTATTTAACCTGATCATTCACATTTGTTATAAGTATTTCTGCCCAAATTGCTTTTTGAATTAAATGCAATCGGATCAGAGCTCAAAACTGTTATATTGAAAAGATGAAGAGTTTGTATGTTTATATAACATTAAATGATGACTGTTTTGGTACATACACATAAACATAAACTCATGTACCTCAGAGTAAAAAGAGATGACCTCCAATTTACCTGACAAACACATCTTGCTTTGGGAAGTACCCGACATAACTGATTCAGCTATACAGTGGAAAAAATCACAAACTGGCGAGAAGTCTTCAAGATCTGGGTTTAAGGTCTTAAGGCTTAGACATACTGACCAGAAAAAGCTCTTATCTAGCTGATGAAGAATGCAAGAAGCTTTCAAATCTGTCCAGCAGTCAGGGGAAAGATGCAGTATTTACATTGGCATTGAGATGGAGAATTCCAGAGACTTAAAAAGGAAAATCTCGGATTTTGGAGTTCAGTGCCTTATTTTTTGAGGTCATGGTCAAGCGAGGGTTTGTTGGAAAGTAATATGTTGTTTTTGGTTTGTTTACTTTCATGCTAAAACTTAAAGGAAGCCTTGCTTCCCATCACTTCCTCTGATTCAATTCTTTTCTCCCCATTTTCCCCCTCTGTCTCCTTTGGTGACTTGTGTTCAGACATCTTGGAAGGTATGATTCACTGGCTGACTGTAGTATGTGTGTGTCTAGGCTGTCTGTCTGCATTGGTAGCACTAATTCTACATTAACACTCACTGCAAATAATGTAACACAACATTCATCTGTGTTAACAATAGCACTGCTTGTGCTTGATCACCATGTCTGTTTACACTTTGTCAGACACTGATCAGCCATAATATTAAACTACCTCCTTGTATCTACACAAGTTGCCTGTATTATCAGCTCCACTGACCACACATGTGCTTCTTTGTCTACAGTTACAGACTGGAGTTCATCTGTTTCTCTCTATACTTTGTTAGCCTCCTTTCACCCTGTTGAATGATCAGGACCCCACAGAGCAGTTATTATTTCAGTGATTATTCTCAGCATGGCAGTGACACTGACGTGGTGGTGGTGTGTTTGTTTTGCTGGATTAGACACAGCAGAGCTGCTGGAGACAGTAGCTCACCTGTTGCTGCACAGTGTGTTGGTCCTCTAGTCCTAGGTGGTCATAGTGCCACGATTTTCACTCCAGCAGTGACCGAGGTGATTAAAAACATCAGCAGCTCTGCTGTCTGATCTACTCATACTAGCACTCATACCAGTACCACACACACCAACACACCACCACCACATTAGTGTCGCTTAAGAAATGAGAATGAACCATCAATCAAGTAATACCTGCTCTATGTGGGTTCTGATCACTGAAGATAGTATACACAGAAACGGATGGACTACAGTCTGTAAATATAGAACTTCAGTGGAACCTCAGTTTTCATCATTAATCTGTTCTAAAGTGTCTGATTATAACTGAATAACTGAAGCAATATTTTTCATAAGAAATCATGTAAATCCAGTTAATCTGTTCCAGACACTCCAAAATATTAACAAACATTTATGGCTCAAGCGTCTACTGATTGGTCCAATCAGAGCTGGGAATACTGCACTTTCCTCCGAGCACATTAGCTCCCCATTGACTGTGTATAGACTGTAGTGGTAGTTTGAAAAGAGGTGGTGGACATATCGCACGCAGTGGAAGAGGCTTGTGCTCGTCTTCACCCTCCTAGAGTCAGGGACATTGCAAAAGTGATGGGGAGAGACCTAATGGATGGGATGGGCTAACTGGCTACTACTACATTGGGAAGGGGATAAAAATGTGCAAAAAATGAATAATTATTTTTTTTAATCGCTCATAACCAATTTGTAGGATAACCGGGACAAACGATGACTGAGGTTACACTGAATTAAGTGCACCTATATGGTCAGTAAAACTGATAAAATGGAGAGCGAATGTAGATGCAAGGTGGTTTTAATGTAATGGCTGATTGTGTGTAGATGTTGACGTATGTATAGGCCATGCTCTAGTACCACGGATAGCATGTTCTGTGTTTGTGTAGTAGTCTGTCTGTTTGATTCAGTCGTGTAACATCACTGGAAACATGTAATTCAGACTTTATAAGGAAATAGTCTAGTGACTACAGGAGCTCCTGTGTATGTGCACTAGAATATGGTTTAAAGGAATAGTCTGAAAAAGTACATTTTCATACATTTTCTCTCTATTCCAAATATCATCAATTTATCTGTTCTTTTTTTCTTTAGATTTGCACAAAGCTTATGTAATTAACATATTAGTCTTATTTTCTAGTACAGTTACTACTTAAACTAGAACAATTAGCATTGTGTTCATTTTCCACAGATGTAGTCAATCAGCCAAGACTTTTGGAGTCCAGATTGTGCTCCTGTGGTTTAGATATTGAGCTGCAAGACTGGCATTTCCTAACAGAACACTAAAAGTCAGTAGTCACTTCAATAGCCAATGTATTGTCAGTCACAGACACGCTGAGTTATGAAGGAAACACTCATAAAATGTAAATGGTTTGGCAGATGGTGATCCTTTTTTAGACACAAGCTGTGGGTGAAACCTGTTGGGCCATGTCACCAACATGTGGCTATCTTGAATGCCACCATCTTGCATTCAACTTCAGTTTTGCAAATGTGAAGGTACATGTGTGACACATCAAAGTGGTTAAACAATTTCTACCAGAAAAAACAGTGGTCTGCTTCATTCTTTGTTTTTGTGACACTAGGAAAATATTGGCTACATGTTGGAGTCTTAAGTCTATACTTTTCTCCAATTCCTGAGGAACTTTCACAAAAACGTCTGGCTGAAGGCATAAACTGTTCTGTCTTTAATATAAACAACACTCTTCAGAGTAAACAAGTGCCATGACATGAGCTCGCAAATAGAAATCCAAAAAGTTAAAGCAGGCAAAGGTGGTGGCCACTCAATTGGACCCCTATTACCATTCTGATTTTGGAGAAACTTCAAATCAAGACAGTTCCGTCCTTCACATCACCAGTACAGATGACATAATGAATGAAGTTACATTGACGTCAACAATTTCTGGTGAAATTCTCAACCAGTGTGATGTCACACACCTACCTTCACTTTTTTTAAAAGTGAAGGTGAATTCAGAGGTTTTTTTATGGGCGTTTCCTTAATTTTGAAGACACCAAAACTTTTTTTAAACCACTCACACTGTATCCAGATCTTTATGGCTACATTCACATTACGTTCACATTCATATTAGCTGAAATGACTCAAATCCAAATTTTAGTCTTAATGTGGCTCAGATCTGATCTTTTCAGGGTTGTGTGGACGCATCAAATCAGATCTGTTCAAATCAGATTTGAGTCACTTTCATATGTGGTTCAGATATGTATCTGATCTGTGGACATGTGACTTGAATGTGACGGTCAGATCAGATTTCTTGTCTTTTTGCTTGTACACATGCACGTAGTGGGTGAGGCAGCGTTGGCTTCTCTCGTTTACTCATGTAGCTGTAAAAACAGTAAAAGCAGCCAGCTGGCATTTATTCACCTTCACCTGATCATGTACAGTCCACCACCTGTTTACTGTCCTCCTGAGCCAAACACCATCACACATCAGCTACTAACACGTCTGTTTTACCAGTTTTACTCAAATCAGTCCTCTCACAAATACAGGGTTGCCAGATCCCCCAAACAATCCCCTGCACTACACAAACGTAAACTAGCCCAAAAGCGACATACATTTCAATGAGCTTTAAAACATAAATCTTCTACAAATCCTACTTTCTCATTTAACTTCTTTTATTTAATGTAAAAACCCTACAAAAAAGTTTTACTGGTGACTGTATTTTTGCAAAACCTTTCAACCCTGCACAAATGTGACACCTTTTGTTGTTTGTGATGAAGGTGACGTGTATACACGTAGCAATGTGCGCATCCGAGCCATTTCAGGAACAGATTGATTCACATTAGACAGTTACAGCTCATTTACATTTGTGAATGTGAACCATCAAGATGGTTAAATCTGATCTGAGCAAAAAATCAGATTTGAGCAATGTGGCTTTTAATGTGAACGTAGCCTATGAAAGGCTCAGAGACTAGTCAGTGTGATTTAGCACACAGTATGGCTTACTTTGAACTTTAAAAAAGAAAACCTCACAGCCACAGGTGTTAATTTCAGAAACCTGCCAGACTGGTAGAAGACTGATGTTGGATCAGATTCCTCGTTTTATGCCGGTCGTCATCATCAAAAATGGATTCTAGATTCTTCCTGCTCGGAGTTGACTAGGCAGCACTAACATTACCATGTGTGCATGAATTATTTAGTGCTAAGCACTAGTGATATGAACTGGACCTTCACTGTCTTGAGTACTAATGGCACTTGAAGCCACATCCAAATCTACATGCTGTCTTCTGTCCAAGTTCCTCATATCAGTGTGTGATTTGTCTCTTCCAGCATCCTTTTCTAGCCTGAAGACAGAACTGGAAAGAGTGAAGAGTGAAAAAGAGCAGGTGTGGTATTCTTTCATTAGAAAATCTGAAGAGTTGGCTGGTCAGAGAACACTAGAAAATCCCATTAAATCTAATGGGAAGTTGTAGCACAGTGGGTTGGTTATAAATGATTGATTTAAACTATTTTTAGTGTGTACAATAGATGTAGTGCAGTCTGTGTACAACTGAGCCATCACTGGATACAAAATCATCATTGTGAAGCAACTATGGGTGTAGGGAATTTAATAGAGTGTTAAAAATGAGAGGGTGGGGGGGTCAGAACAGGAATGTTCAGAATTTCAGTTCTCATTTGTGATTTGCTGTAGAAACCACAAACAAACTTGACCTGATTGTTTTGAACCTCAAAAGTATTTGCATCAGTAAAGCCATACAAGCCCAACTTTAACAAAGTATGCTTTGATTTTCCCTGAGTTTAAAGCTATTTTTGGCAGTGTAAAGTCAAGCAAACCTAACAGTAGTTAAATGCTTTTCATTAGAGGTTGACTGATTGCAACTGTTTAGGATCATTCTGATTATCAAATCAGCCAATAGAAGCTTTAATTACAACAAAAAATCACATTTGTGTATAGAGCATAGATTGGGTTGTAGCCTTTTTTGTTGGTTTTTGACTGATCCTGTGCCATTTTGAACAGATGGAGAGCATTCTGGCTGAGAAGAGACAGACATTGGAGAGTCTACAGAGCCTGAAGAGCAGCCTGGAGGAGCAGCTGAAAGACGCACTCTCCAACAAGGTATGATGATGTGCAACAGTAATACAGGGTGTCTCATTTGTTTCTTTATCTAAACAGTCATGAATCCTTTTAATACTAATGAAGATGTGGTGATGAAATGTACCTCAGTCTGTGTGGAAAAAAAACTGACATTCTGGATCCCTAATTTGTGAAAAAGTGAAGGCATGTCAGACTACATCAGAGTGTCTGAAATACCCTCAGACTCCAGATGAGCATATTGTATACTGTATGTCTAGATGTTTGTGAACACCCCTACTAATGAATGCATTCAGCTAACTGCATCCATTACTGACACTGATGTACAAATACACACACACCCACAGCTTGTATAGTCCCTGTAGAGAAGTACTGCCAATGGAAAAGGACCCTCTGGAGTAGATAAACATGAAACTATTGGCACCATGTCTAATGCCAAATGTGGGCTAGAGGGGTGTGTAAAGCCCCCAGCATTGAGCTATTGAGCAGTGGAGTTCTCTGCTCTATCCAGTACTTTTGGGTTGAGGTGGGGTGGTGATCATCCAACATCCAGCATCAGTAGCTGTGAAATCCTCACAATGCCCCAATAATATTTTGTTAATATCATCGATTTTTGGGGGAAAACAGTGAATGAGAAGGTGTTGAAATACTTTTGTCCATATAGTGTATTTTGAATTCACTAGAACACTGAAGTAAGATTGAGCTATGTCAGCTTTGACCCTGCGAGACCTGCGGGATTGTAAGGTCATTGGGTACTAATTGTCTGTTGGTGTTACAGAGTGCTCTGGAGAGTCAGGTGTTTGATGAGAAGGATAAAGCACAGAGACTGCAGACAGAGCTGGATGTCAGCGAGCAAGTCCAAAGAGACTTTGTTAAACTGTCCCAGACCCTCCAGGTAAATTTTCAGACACAAGAAAATGCTCAATTCTTTACATAACCTCCAGTTTAAACATAAGTTGAAGACTTCATGAGTGGGAAAGACTTTAAATCACAACATCTATGGAGTCCAGATTTTCCTCTTCAGTTTAGAACTAGCCAATGTGTCTAACAAATTATAAATCAAGTCACCTTGCCCAGTTGTTTCTAAAATACATCATAACTTCTCCCAACCTGCTCAAAGTGTATCCAGATCTTAACTAAAGAGCTAGAACCAGTTTTAATGATCATCATTGTAAAAAATATTGAAGCCTTGTTGTCTAAAGTGGTTTCCTGTTGTGAGGATTTATTCATGTTTATAGTTGTGTGTCCTCAAGTACATCAACTAGTCTGTGAGAGCTATTTCTAAAACAATTTGAGCTATTTTATTTCGGGGACTATTGAGGTCTAGTGTTTGTTAGCATAGTTAGCTTCACAGCTCCAGTTCTAAACTAAAGAGCGATAATTTGGACTCCAAACATGTTTTGGAAGATTAGCTACATGTGGGTGTAAAAATTGTGAAAGGATGATTTCTGAGTGATCTTCTGTGAGTGTAGAATGATTTACTACACCATTAATATTAATTAACTTCTTCTTAAGTAAGTAGTTCAGTAATTACTTGTACATTTGAGTAACAGTCTCTATTGAGAGTTGACTTCATGTTTGTTCAAGTGTCATGCAATCACAAATTTAGCAAAATTGTTTTATGTAATGGTCATCCTGCAATAACTAAATTATGTTTAAATCAGATTTCTTCTCCATGCTATGGGACACAAATGTGGCATCAACTCAACATTTTAGAAGGTGTACTCAGCTTATTTCCTAGGAATGCACCGAATATTCAGCAACCAAAATTATTCAGCCAAAGAATAAAGAAACACTTGGTGTTCAGCTTTTCCTCATCAGTTAACAAAACAGATTCACCAGCACAGTTACAGATACTACACTTATGATGAAGCCAGAATACAGCCGCGTAGCTTTGTGTTTGTGCTCTGGCAGCTGCAGTGTACCAGAAGAAATGTGAAGTGTTTCAGTGTCTGTAGCCAGTGACACTCACATTAAACACACAACACATCCATGTGACTTACATCATTCATTTTAGACATTTTCATCAGTTTATAAAATTTTAGTAATAATGTAACATACATACATCTTCATACATATTCATATATTATTGTCTTTATTCTTTTATATTTGTATATAAAACAATCAATTAAACTCATGTTAGTAAACCTAATTATGTCTAATCAACTTATTAAAATAGTCATTAATTCCTGGTTAAATATAAGAATTATTTTGGGAAATAGTTTAGTTACTAATTTTATAATCATTTATATAAATGAAGAACTGTTCAGAATTTGGTCGGGTTTGGCTAAAATGTTGATTTGGTGCTATTTAATGGAATAACGAGAAAGAATGCAGCCTAATATTGCACAGTTCTTATCTTGTTGGTATTAACTGCCACTTCAAAAGGTTAACGGTGGTTTTGTTTGTCTCTAAGGTCCAGTTGGAAAGGATCCGGCAGGCGGACTCTTTAGAGCGGATTCGCGCCATCCTAAATGACACCAACCTGACAGACATCAGCCAGCTCCCTGAGACATGATACTTCCACCCATCCTCCTTTCATCAGCATTTTCTCCTCTCGGTCTGTTTCTCTGTCTTGTAAACAACCATGCATATGTTCTCTGCTTTTCTCAGCCCCAGAACGTCCTCCATCTCTGTTGGACTATTGGACGGACTCTGGAACACTGGGGTTGGCCTGAGTTGTTTCTTTTAAACCCTCAGTCTTTTCCCCAGTGAAAGAAAACTGTACAAAGAGCTGAAGACCTGAGGCTGCAAGTTGTGGAGAAACACTATGAATATTTACTGCTGCTGTTGGAAGACATGATCATAAAGTCCAACCCAGTGTCTGTGAGTGCAGTTATCTTACCATAGCTGTTTAAATTGATCCATGTCAACATCATCCAACCAGGATATTTGAATCTGGATTTATGGGATCATGAGAGCATCAAGTCTGTGTTCTTAGATGCCATCAAATTTTCTCCATTGTACTCACTCTACATCTCTTTCCCATCCCCCCCCCCACTGTTTATGGCCTACTTCCTCACTTCCACTCCATCTGCTGAGCCTAACGGCAATGACTTAATGAAGGAGACAGTTCCATTTCTAGTATTTGTACATACCGTGTATACAGAATATATATGTATATTGCATCAAGTTAAGTTAATTTGTTGAAGTATGTGTGTTCCTGCCCTCCATTCTCTAGGCCTTGCCTTCAGTCCGGGATTCATTTCATAGATGTCAGGTTTTTGGTGTATGTTTCTTTTGGTGGTTTTGTCCACCTTCAACAAAACAAAAAATGGAGTTTCAAACCAAACCACAGGTTTTCATATTTACCGAATGAGTTGAGGACCGCCGTCTTTTCTATTATTTCAGCCGGCTTCTCTTTACTGGTATTAAGTGGCAACAAGGCTTTTGTTCAACCACACTACCTGCTTCTGCTTGGTGGTCCAATATTTCCAGTTTTCTATGCTTTGCTTTTCCTTTCCCAAGCCCAGAGATGCTTTCATTGATTTGTCACTGCTTCAACTAACCAAGACTCACTGGACTCCCATCCATCTTCAGCCTATATCAGCAGAAAGCACATTTTCTCTGAGAGTACACTATAGCTAGCTGCTGCTATGTTAATCTATGTGTATGTGTGTCATGTGCAGTGCAAGATCAATTAAAGCTGCATATGAAATATTTCTGAACCAAAGTTAAGTGATATGTTAGCCTGAACTGTTTGGGTTTACATATTTGAGTAGCAAAAAAAAGATAAATCTACTTTGCAAGTTTGGAAAGAAAGTGGCAACATGTATGTGGCTTTGTGCTCACGGAGCATCTTCTGGCTGCTTCTCAAAACACTTAACAAATGAGGCATGTGGTTTTGGAGCAACTGCATATTTTTGACAGCTGAAGTATTTTTGAACAGGTTTGATTAAATGTTCTGGTTTGTTTCCTCTCACAGTTCACATTAGGTGAAATGGCACATGATTCACTTTTCCCCTCCAAAGCCTGCTGATCTAGGCCAGACTAATATCTTGGAAAGTTGTTTTTAAACATAGTGCTGCTAGATCTTTAGCTGTGGTTAATGTTCCAGACATGGAAGACAATAAGGGTGGGCAATATGGCAAAAATATCACAACACTCATCATGATGGTTACTTTTTTTAAAATTTGGGACAAATTTTAACAAGAAATGCTACATTATTCTAAATCATGAATTGTTTAATTCAGTGTTTCATACTGATCTACACTCAGTTATGTAAACAGGACTAATTGCTAATGGTGCACAGACCTGGACCTGAAGATCTACCATTCTGGAGGGTTCAGATCTAGAACACACCTGGCTTTAATATTCAGAAGCCTCTGAAGGAGGAGGTTCAGGAGTGACTGTTTAAGGTTGAGTAAGGTTGTAGATCTCCAGAACCAGGACTGGACACCTGAATTAGGCACTTGAAAGAAACTTCTATTTGTTCTGCAGTTCATAAATGTACAAGAAAGAAATACTCTCTCCTGATTGGCTGGCAGTGTATTTATTCTGTATAACAGGACGTTAATAAAGTAGATCCGATTAAAAAAAAGTTTAATCATGGTTCTATATCTATAGCTCTGGAAATTATTAATAGTAATTTATGTGATGGAGCAGCTACAACAGCCAATAATAAATGTGCAAAAACGGCTGATTGTGATTATTAGTTTTCTGTATGATAATTACACCAACATGACTAAATGTATGGCAACTGTAGTATAAGTGGGATATCGGTCAAGGTGTCCTTTTGGACTTGGTGGCTTCTGCTTCATGTTGTCCACCTCATCTATAAATGTTGTTTAATGGGACACATTGGCAGCTGTTATCCCTCCCATAAGCAGTGTGGTATTTTTCATCATAATAGCAACAACATATTGCCCACCTCTAATTGACAACCATTGAAAGTTGAAAACTATAGTGGATTATAGTGTTGTGTATCAACACTACCATGTTTCTGGAAGAATCTTCAGTGCGGATGCACCTTGTACCAATTAGCTGACATTTGTAATCTGTTTTACCAAATTAGTGTACTATGCATATTCAGCCATGTTGTTGAATCAATCCAAAAAAAAAAAACTAAATGCGGCAACAGTTTAAGGTCCCACTGTGCCTAATGAATACAACTCAACATATGTAAATGAGTTACAATTATACCACTACAGTGTTCATTTTAGTCACTACATAACATTGACTTTCCATGATAAGATGCTGGGCTACCAAGATGTATTAATGGCAAAACAAAACTCATAAAAAATAGTTATGTTGTGCAGCACAATTTGTCAGGATAAATGGAATTTGCTGTGATGATATATTTGTCAGCCACCCAATTGGTTACTGCAGTTAATTTAATGCAAGAAAACACTTCATTCAGTACTTTTGGAATAATATCCCTTTAAGATGTAGAATATTAGAGAACGTGCTGCTGGTTTGGTTTAGACGGATGGATTATTGCTGGAAAAGGGCAACATTAGCCAGTGGGTGTAAGGCCTGTGTGCCATTTCTCGACCTTTCTTCCTGTGTACATGTGACCTGCAGGCTCATCTCTTAAGCATTTGTAATTGTAATACTGAGAATCATCAGTTCTAGTCCCAGAAGTGACTTGGGTGGAGGTTTTTGAAAGCAGGAACATCACACCGTGACAGTAAAAGTTGCTTTTGTATTTTAACTACTTTTCAGAAACTCTAGATGTTGACGAAACTCTAAACTGCATCACATCAGGATTAAAAAGCTTTTTTCCTCTCATCTCGTATAATTTACATTACAGACGGCTCCATTGTACTAGCCTTGTGGAGACCCTTGGTTTAAAGACATTAACAGTTCTGACTCCATTCGCATGCAAATTCAGAAGCCCTTGGGAGTTTATATACTGTATTGTGTACATATTCCTGTATATATATATCTAATAAACCAAATTGTACTTAAAGCACAACTGGTGATTTATTTAGACGGTTGAACTTTGAGGTTGACCAATAAGCAGCTGATATAAATATTAGAATTGACACTCAAACTGTTTCCAATGCCAACTAAATATAAAAAGTCACACCCACAGCACTATTTGGTAGAATTGTGGAGCATGTTGAGTAAATCTAATACTGAAAGCACTTTTACACTGTACTAATATAAAACATCATAAAACAACACATTTACTTGAATTGTCACTTGAAGATGTTGAACTTAACGCTGTCATTGTGCCGTCTCTACCAATTGGTAGAGGTATGTTAGACTAAAAACATCCACTCGAGGTCACTAGAAATGCAACATTTTCTTTCAATGCAAATCAGCAGCTTCACAGCCAAACCACAAGGAATACATTGGATCAAATGCTGAAGAACCATTAGTGCTGTTGCAGCACCACACAGATGAGTGTGGTGTTTAAAAAGTAAACATTAACATGCTATTGCACAGCTTTTGATCAGTTCAGATTTTACCATGAAATGACCTCATTGCATGTTTAAAGTGTACATTTAAAATGTAGAGTCTTTATCTAAAAAAAGATTTCCTTTGTTCTTTCTTGGTGAAGGGTTAATGTCAATTGTAAGACTTGCATCCTTGTCAAATTTCATACTATAGGTATAACATTTATGAGGAATATCTGTCCCAAATATAAGTTATCAATGTTTTTGATTACTTAATTATTCCATCAATATCAGCCCTGAATAAAACGGTCAACCTCTAACTATGGTTTAGGTTACTAGCACTCTTATGGTTTAGACAACGAAGTGGAAAATCAGCCTCAGTTCCGTGCTGGTCTAAACTGGTGTAGATATGTAACTATATGTTATTTCTCTAATAGGATGTTAGTATCTAAAAATAAAAACTTCTGACCACATCCTGCCTCAACAGCATCTTTAAAGTGAGAAATACAGAGCAGGGCACTGATGTAATACCACTTGAGGGGAAGAAGCTCTCGTCACTGTCACAATGAGCCATTCTGAAGTATTGTTCTCACTGCAGGTTAAGAAGTAACTGCACTTGAGTCACAACATACAAACCGGATTCCAAAAAAGTTGGGACGCTATACAAATTGTGAATAAAAACTGAAAGCAGTGATGTGGAGATGGCAAATGTCAATATTTTAT
>BRDA01008715.1:563-25549 GCA_036984385.1 Crenuchus spilurus
CCCCCCCCCCCCCAAAAAATCTGCTTTTCAATGTAGTTTGTCCATTTATCAACACAATTTGGTATTTCCTCATGAAAACAAGTTTTTGGCTGAGCTGTGAGCCATGAATGCATTGCCGTCTCTCATCAGACGTGAAACTCCATCCACTTATGACCTTTCAAGGGACCAGATGGGCAGAGATCAGCACTGTAGGGAGGGGATTTTTCAGCTCAAAACCAAGTTTTTGGAGAGTGTTGGCAGTATGGGCAGACATGCTTTTTCATGCAACAATACAACAGTCTTGTATAGCAGTCCTCTGCATTTAGTTTGAGTTTTAGCCTTAAGTAAGCTGAAAACTGGTTACTATAAACTTATACAGAGGTTTTAATATGACTAAAGTGTGGATCATTTGACCCACCCTCGTATTTTTTAAAATGTATTGGTTTGTATTTTAACAATTAGATTAACTGAAAGAAACCTCATTTATTTTTATCATCACACCTCCAGGATCTGACGATGCACATTAACGTGAATGCTGAGCAGCACACCCACTCCTTAAAGCAGCTTCTTCAGAACGTCAACAAGAGTCAGGAGGCTCTCAATGAGCTCTCACGATGGGGACTCGAGATCAACCCCGAGATCCTGCTGGTGAGCCAACTGTAATGTCTTTTTGGGTCTGTTTTGTGTCTTGGAATCCTGTAAAACATTGAATCAGGGTTTTTAAAACTTGTTTGTAGTGGGACAAATCATGGCAACAGCTATTTGACAATGTCTGCTATAATACTGATTTTGGAGAAGTCGACACGAGACCTTATCAGAACTGTGACCCTTTACAGCACAGGGGCTCACAGATCCATTTGCATTTACAATAGTGATGTTAAAGTGACCTTGGGTGTAAAAGTACACTCTGCTACTGTAGCGGGAGCCCAACAGTATGGTGACATAATGCTGCTTTAAGTGTAACATTATAACATAATGTTTATTTTCTCCAATTTTCTAATTTTTGTTTATATTCATTCATTAAAATTGTGTGCATTGAGCTGACAGCCTGACAGTTGTTCTGCATTGTCATGTGAGTAATTGGCTGTAAGGCTGGATAATGACAAAAATGATTAAAATTTATCTTCACAAGCATTTGTCTATGATGACATTTAAACAGCATTGGGCTCTTCACTATCGCTTGATGGAAGCACTGAAGAAAGTTTGTTCACCTTTTAAGTGAGATTTCACTCAATGAAGTTTCTTTTTAATGCCATAATACCAGATATGTCTTTGTTACAGATCCAAGGAAGGACACTGCCTATGGAGACAATATGCCTGCAGTCTTCATCTTTCATCACTTCCGCATCTGTCGACTGGTCCAGAGAGGTAGTCAGAGACGCCTCCATTAGCACTGTGAGTTTGATTGTTGGAGTTCAAAACTAGAATTGCGCTCACTTCTAAGCTGGAAACATTGTTCATTTAAATTTTATGTAGTGCTAGTAGTTACTGCGGTTTGCCATATTTGGTAGGAATGGTTAAAATAGACTTGGGATCCATTATAACTAACTTGCACCAGATAATGAATACCTAAAATGACTAAAAACTGAGTTGAGGAGTGCAATTGTGCATTGCAGAGTTTCAGAATTTTGGTTTTTGATTTGAGTAAACCAGAGGTGGCGAAATAAAGTCCTGGAGAGCACATTCGTTCATTAGTTTGGTGAAGCACACCTGGTTCAATTTTTGCAAGGTTTAATTGTCTTAAAGCAGAGAAGTCACCAAACTATACTCCCCTCCAGGTAGTTGCCCAACTCTGAATAGAAGGCATTATTGTGCAGCATATTTTGATTGTGTGGCGCTGTAAAGTGGGAATACATTTTTTATTTTTGTCTTTTATAAGGATAAATATGTTGATTTCTCTTTCCTTCCACCAATTTATATCCCAATTGTTTCTGGACCCTTTGTTCTTATGTCCTCAATAAATAGATAACAATCTCGGAGCCCTCGGTTTATTGTTTTATCCTTTGTTTACCCCTTCAGATACACCTGTACTGCTGGGCTATTTTCTACCCACGCAGAGCTGCTGAACAGGCAGAGGAGCTGGTGTCCACATTTGGGAAGGTGGCTGGATCTATAGGAATCAAACTGGAGCGGCCAATCCGCATTGAGCTCAGAGACGACCGTACAGAGACTTATGTCAAGAGCGTTCACTCTCAGCTTATGAGCAAGGTACGTAGACAATGTTTATAGTCGTCTAAATGTAATTTACACAGTATCTTCTTAACCATGGTCTTAAATAGACTTGCTTGTAGTGCTTTACTCTCATGTACATTTGCACTTTTGTTTATAGAGAAGTGTCCAAAACCACACAAGCACTCTATTTGAGGCGTGACGTCAGTGTTTCATAATAGGATGTGCAATCTGTTTGCTGTGTTCTGTTTGCAGCCTGATGTTCAGCTGGTGGTTTGCATTGTGACTGGTAACAGAGATGACCTGTACAGCGCAATCAAGAAGCTTTGTTGTGTCCAGAGTCCATGTCCTTCACAGGTCTGTTAACCATATACAGGTGCTGGTCATAAAGTTAGAATATCATGAAAAAAGCTGATTTCAGTAATTCCATTCAAAACGTGAAAGTTGTATATTATATTCATTCATACAGAGACTGATATACTGCAAATGTTTATTTCTTTTAATTTTGATGATTATAACTGACAACTAATGAAAATCCCAAATTCAATATCTCAGAAAATTAGAATATTAAGTCCAATACAAAAAAAGATTTTTTAGAAATGTTGGCTAACTGAAAAGTATGAGCATGTACAGCACTCAGTATTTATTTGTGGCTCCTTTGGCCTAAATTACCGCAGCAATGCGGCGTGGCATGGAGTTGATCAGTCTGTAGCACTGCTCAGGTGTTATGAGAGCCCAGGTTGCTCTGATAGTGGCCTTCAGCTCTTCTGAATTGTTGGGTCTGGCGCATCACATCTTCCTCTTCACAATACAATAATAGATTTTTTATGGGGTTAAGGTCAGATGAGTTTACTGGCCAATTAAGAACAGGGATACCATGGTCCTTAAACCAGGTACAGGTAGCTTTGGCACTGTGTGCAGGTGCCAAGTCCTGTTGGAAAATGAAATCTGCATCTCCATAAAGTTGGTCAGCTCCAGGAAGCATGGAGTGCTCTAAAACTTCCTGGTAGATGGCTACGTTGACCTTGGACCTCAGAAAACACAATGGACCAACACCAGCAGATGACATGGCACCCCAAACAATTACTGACTGTAGAAACTTGACACTTGACCTCAAGCAACGTAGATTCTGATCCTCTCTTCCTCCAGAATTTGGGTCCTTGGTTTCAAAAGGAAACACTAAATGTACTTTCATCAGAGAACATAGTATTGGACCACTCATCAGCAGTCTAGTCCTTTTTGTCTTTAGCCCAGGCGAGATGCTTCTGATGCCGTCTCTTGTTCAAGAGTGACTTGACACAAGGAATGCGACAGCTGAAACCGATGTCTTGCATACGTCTGTGCGTGGTGGTTCTTGAAGCACTGACTCCAGCTGCAGTCTGCTCTTTGTGTATCTCCCCCACATTTTTAGATGGGTTTTGTTTCACAATCGCTCTCCAGGGTGTGTTTATCCCTATTGCTTGTACACTTTTTTTTCTACCATGTCTTTTCCTTCCCTTCGCCTCTCTGTTAATATGCTTGGACACAGAGCTCTGTGAACAGCCAGCCTCTGAAGCAATAACCTTTTGTCTTGCCCTCCTGCAAGGTGTCAATAGATGTCTTTTGGACAACTGTCAAGTCAGAAGTCTTCCCCATGATTGTGTAGCCTACAGAACTAGATTGAGAGTCCATTTAAAGACCTTTGCAGGTTTTGAGTTAATTAGCTGATTAGTGTGACACCAGGTGTCTTCAATATTTAACCTTTTCACAATATTCTAATTTTCTGAGATACTAAATTTGGGATTTTCATTAGTCATCAGTTATCAAAATTAACAGAAATAAACTTTTGAATTATCAGTCTGTATGTAATGAATGAATATAATAGTTTCATTTTTTGAATGAAATTACTGAAATAAATCAGCTTTTTCATGATATTCTAATTTTATTACCAGCACCTGTATTGACTTTGATGTACTTCACAGTGATTCAGGACTATTTTCGTATTGTCAGTATCAGTGAATCAGCTTCAAGTACAAATCCAGTATGCTAAACGGCACATGCTAAAAAGAATCATGGTTTGGGGATGTTGGAGCCGTTGCCTCAGCAAGTTTGTTTGTATAATTCAGTACCATCTTTGACCTCTAAAGTGGCAGGTCGCAAAGAGTTACAGGACACAACGTATCTCGTAATGTTGGGAACATATGGTTGTCATCACAAACATAAAATGGAAGTGATACCTTGTTTAAATTTAATGTCTGAATATAACCTATTCACTTGGCCACATTGTTCTGTAGAAGGTAATTTGTGCATTAAAAATGCTGCAGTAAATGGGATTACCAGCCAGCAAAGTTTGAGTTGTTTTCTATCTCAAAAACTCAACTGTTTGATGGAGTGAAGAACAGAGGCTGTTCTAATAAACCCACACTTTGCTTAGAAAAACAGATTTTTGAAGACTGCCCTTGAAGCTAAAAAGCCCCTCAAAAGTATTCACAATATTGTCTTTTCACTCTGAGCTCAAATCTTCCATTAAACTTAAACAGCTTTAGGCTTTTTTGAAAGTTATTGCAGTTTGTAATGTTTCACATAAATACTGTGGTTATATAATGCATGAAATACATCAAATGGAAATCCCAAGAATATGGTGTTATTTAACTTTTATCTTTTTTTTTGCTGTAGGTAATCAACATGCGCACAATCTCTCAGCTGCAGAAGCTCCGAAGCATCGCACAGAAAATCCTACTGCAGATGAACTGCAAGCTGGGAGGAGAACTGTGGACTGTTAATGTTCCACTGGTGAGAATCTTCTCATTTTAAGCTGACAATTTTGAGTGGAAATCAGTAATCTTACAATAGATGATGTGGAAAAAATGTGGTCAAATTCATTCTTGCCCTTTGTATTCAGCACATGGATCAACACTGAATTACAGTTTACAACCTGCAGTGTGCCTAACACGAGATGTGCTGATTCAAAAAGTTAATATCGTAGTATACAGTAATTCATTACTGTTTACTGTGTTCTCATGTCTCTACTATATCAACATATTTAACAAATAAAAAAACACAATCTGATTAGATTTTTTTTTCTGTAAGACCTCAAACGCTGATTAAAACATTTAAGATGTAAAATGTGAACATATGATGGTAAAAATGGAGATCAAATGAAGCTGATATACAAATACAACTTGAGGTGTTGTGCAGATTACATTGTTTATAATTTCTTCTTTTCGATCAAAACAGCTTTTATTTCTTTTGAACAGAAACATCTAATGGTGATTGGTGTGGATGTCCATCATGACTCAAACAAGAAAAGCAGATCTGTGATGGGATTTGTAGCAAGTCTTAACAGGTAATGGCCATTGCTCACATTCATTTATGGATTTAAGGACACCTGATTTAATGTACACTTCTTCAAAAGCTTTGTCTACTTTTTTAAGTAACATATTTTACCTTTTTAATATGTCAGGGGAAATTTAAGCAAAGTTTGAACCCTGTTGACACATTAAGCTGGTAAATCAGTTCATCTTTGGATTATGACCATTATAATTTGCTGCTGAGATGTCTAGAATCTGCTGGCCAAGGGTCCCAGCACTGCACGGTTCAGTATTTCTTTAACACTGACTGCTGTGTTTTTTTCCTGGAATCATGTTATTTAACCCTTACAAGTCTGCTGTTCTTCATGTTAAACTTATAAATGTACTGTATACATGCAGGTTTTATTTTTTTGCATTAATGTGATAAAACATTGCAGAACCATAAAGAAAACAAGTTATTTCTTTTGCGAACAGAAATAATTCCCATGAATGGGAAGTGTAAAGTCCACAGGTGTTCCGGGCTTGTTTTAATGAGCTATGAGTGAGGGATAATTAACAAACTACTGGAACATTAGAGTTCATTTGAAGGGAGATTTAAATATAGATGAAAGATTTACAAAATATTACTCACTGTCTGGCTAAAAGTGAAAACTTTGCAACGTGTCTTTGCGTTTATTTGTTATATCCGTTCAGTCTGCTGACGAGGTGGTACTCCAGAGTCACGTTCCAGATGCCCAATGAAGAGATCATGAACGGCTTTAGAGTTTGCCTTCTGGGTGCCCTTCAGAAGTATTACGAGGTAAAAGATTCACACAGTAAATCATCTCATGTTTACAGTTCAAACGGTTCAGTTATTTGTATCTGGAAGGTTTTAAATAAATTTGAATTGTTTAACAAATTAAAAACATTGAAATACATACAGAAGTCTTATCAGCATGGCTTTTATTTGGCTGTACTGTCTTTTACTGTGTTTTTTTTTTGTTTTTTTTTTAATGTTCATACTGTTTGAATAGTAATTTATTCAAGTTCCAAATGAAACGGTCAAATAATCTGAAAATCTGGATTTCTCATTTAATGACCTGTAAGCCAGTGATGAATATAAAAACAACCGATTGCTTAAAATTTGTTGCTTTGTTATGAATATAAAATATGATTTAAAAATGAACTTTTGATGAACATTTCACAATATTCAGATGGTCTTCTTTTTAAGAAACCGTATAATTCTAATCCTAATGCACCTAATTTGGTTGATTAGCTCTGGAGCTCTCCTTACTTAGAAGCTAATGTTAAGCTGTTGTGAGCATATACACTAACATTAGTGTTAGCTGTATAAATAATAAATGGACATTACTCTTAAATGTATTTGTCACTCAGTTTAGTTACTTAGAAGTTGACACAGATGTACACGTAGCTTGTAGAGAAGTGCTGCCAATTGAATAAGAATAAACATGAACCTGTTGGCACCATGTTGAATGCCAGGTGTGAGCTTGAGGGGTAAAAAGCCCTCCAGCATTGAACTGTGGTGCAGTGCAACTTTGTACTCCATTCAGTACAAGTTGGGGGGTGAGGTGGTGATCATCCAACATCCTGACATCAATAACACTCTTGTGGCTGTAATCAAATTATCACAGCTCCACACTCTTGTATAAAACCTTCCCTGGATGGTAGAAACTGTTACTCCAACAAATGTGGGACAAACATGTTTTTAATACAGAGTGAATGAGCAGGTGTCCAGTACTTTTGTCCATGTAGTGTAAATATGATCATATTAAATACTGTAGTTGTGATTAATCAAATAATTATGATCAAAGTGATAATTGCTGAAGTTCTGACTGTATTTATCTGCCAGACGAACCATAGCTTCCCAGAGAAGATTGTAGTCTACCGTGATGGAGTTGGAGATGGTCAGCTCAGGACCATCGAGCAGTACGAGATCCCACAGATCCTCAAATGTTTTGAAACGTTTCCGAACTATGAGCCGAAGCTGACCTTCATCGTGGTACAGAAGAGAATCAATACAACACTTTACTTGTGTGAAGGAGATCGCTTTGGAACACCTCCACCAGGAACAGTGCTCGATCACACTGTCACAAACAGAGACTGGTTAGTGCTGAAGAGAACAAATTATACAACAGTATCTGTACTAATGAGTCTAGAATAGTCTTCAGGTGATGTACATATAATTTACAAACACTACACAATATACATTGAACAGCATACATATTGTGTACACAAGCTCTAACAGGGACAGCTTTTATGTGTCTAAAGTTACAGAACTTGCTACACAAGCATGTATGCTCTTTACATTAATCAGGGTTCCCATGGGGTCTTGAAGTCTAAAATTCAAAACTTTAAATTTAAGGCATTAAAAAATCTTAAAAACGGCCAGATATCTATCCAATTAAATTAATTAAAGTCTTAAATTTGTACTTTTAATTCCAAAAAAGCGTCTAATCGGACGTTAGTTTTGCTAACTTACGCTAATGTCGACTAAATGCATCAGTGTAAATGTAATTCTGTTCTCTCTGTTTCTCGGGCGGACTACCGCTGTGGGAACTACAAAGCTCATGATAACATCATAACAGACGAAACTAGATGGCTAGCTGCGTCTTATGGGAACTCCCCGTTCTACCTTAAATATGCGGTCAGATACGTTCTCCCGACGACAGCTTCACCAATGCTAACGCTGTGTTTTTAAGGTAGAACGGAGAGTTCCAGTCAGACGATTCAGCTAACACAAGGACTGTTTTTCAGCTTAACTACTCATTGCGAGCTAACTAGTGAATAAGCCGTTCTGTGTAACATTAACTAGTGTTTCTCTAACTTATATATTGTGAGTTAACAGTGTCATAAAGCTATTTTTGGGCCGCACAGGTAGCTAATTGTTAGCTAGCTAACTACATTGTTTTTTAAGATAAAACAGCCAGTTACAGAGTTGCCAGGTCTCAATAAATTCTCCAGGAAAATGCCTGACAGAAGGCCGCCATTCACAAGCTGAAACTCACCCAAAATGTAAAATACAGGTGTAGAACTCTTTAATCTGATTTTAATTGTACTTTGTCCTTCATTTCCTTTACTGTTTTATAGTTTAAGGATTTCATATTTATTTTATTGAAGTTGTTACTAGTAATATAGTATTTTAAATTAATACACATTTATTATTAAAATGAGCATAAATTGTACATATTCTTCTACTACTACTACTACTACTACTACTACTACTAATAATAATAACAATAATAATAGTAATCCTAACTTATCATGTAAAACAGAAGATATCTACATATTTTTCAGAGGCAAGGGAAAACCTATGGGGCAGCCATTGCCTAGTGGTTAAGGATCTGGTCTGGTGACCTGATGGTCACAACTGAAGTGCCCTTGAGCAAGGCACCTAACCCCCAATTGTAAGTTGCTTTGGATAAAAGCATCTGCTAAATGCCTCAAATGTGGCCAAAAATACTAAGTGTTTGCACATTAAGGACACCGTAAAAAGCTGTGGTGACTGTTTTGAAAGTCGCCCATTCCTCCATGCTAAGAGTGTGGGCAGATAACATGAAACTGGCTTGATATAGTGAACTACTTTTGTCTTTTCTGAGATTGTAGATGGCGAAGAGCTACGGAACTATATGAGCATATATATATATATATATATATATATATATATATATATATATATATATATATATATATATATATATATTAAAAATTCCTATATATAAAATATTTGGAGGATATTTAAGTTGTAATGCTGCAAGCCATGCTAGGTTCCTTTCCTTCTTATTTGGTATAAAGTGCAAAGGAAAAGGTTCCGGACACGCACACAGTTTGTGAATCTGCTGGTGTTTAAAGCACGTACTTTATTCACATTTTTACTGTTGTGACACTCGACAACATGTCAAGCTCAAGTCTTATGCATGTAATCCATATCAAAGCTAGTTTTATTCGTCTCACCAGAAATTGTTCTGTGATCATCCACCACTGTTGTCTTCCGTGGGCGTTCAGGTCTTTTTGTATTGATGAGTTTACCGGTGCTTTCTTTTTCTCAGGATGTACCAAAATACAGATTTTGCCACTCCTAATATTGTAGCAATTTCTCAGATGGGTTTTTTTTTTCTGTTTTTGCAGCTTATGGATGGCTTGTTTCACCTCTCTATGTAGAATTAGAACGTTTTTTGCAATTTGTCATGTTGGTCTTAAATTTCACTGAGAATGGTCTTAAAAGGTCTTAATAAGGTCTTAAATTTAACTCACTTAAACCTGCAAGAACCCTGGTTAATATTCGCAACAGTTAATGAACCATTAAAAAGAGTGAGCTGGTGCAATATAAGACTTCCTTATTGTTAAAGTTCTAGGAATTATTGACAATTTTTTTGTCAATATTGCACACCACTAACAGGAACTCGTGTTTCCCCAAAAATGTAATTCCCTTATGCTAGCCTGTTTTTTTGTACTGCATCATTGACGTTCTCAATATAAGCTTATGAATAACAGAATATGTTGTGTTTGTGATGTAAGGGTGGATTTCTACCTCATGGCTCACTCAACACGGCAAGGCTGTGGTGTGCCCACTCACTACATATCGGTATACAACACAGCCAACCTGTCTCCGGACCACCTGCAGAGGTACTGTACACAGACATTATTTGTGATGCCTTATCCTTTTTTTGAGGTATTTCTTTTTACACAGTACAGTCATAGCCAAAAGTTTTGGGACAGACATGTTTTTTTATTCATTTTAGTTATCATGGTGTTGGGTTGCTTCTTTTAAGGGAGATCACTCAGTTTTCATCCTCCATGAGCAACATCTCTGAATGATCCAGGAGCCATTTGTTGATGAACAAAGCTTTTTCAAGTCACATGACCAAAATGATAACCAAGTGACTAGAATAGAATAGAGTGAATAGAGCTTTGACATTTTGGGTCCATAGACAGGAAACTCCCCAGATCTCAATCCGATTGGTGAATCCCTCAAAAAGCAGCCAGACATACAAAAACTCATTGTGACAAACTCCTGATTAGGAAAGAATGTGTTCCCATCAATCAGAATTTGGCCCAGAAGTTGATCTCCAGCATGCCATAGTGAACAGCAGAAGTCATGAAAAGAATGCCAACCACCTGTAAATACTGAGTATTTGCATAAATTTATTGTATTTGTCTGAAATTGGTCTCAAAACTTTTGTCCAGTTTTTGATCCTTTTTTTTGTTTCAGTCCCAGCCAATTTATTATAACTTTAGGCAAACTGATATTAAATGTTCCATCTGTTTGATAATGTACAGTGCCTTGCGAAATAATTCACCCCCTTTGGCTTTTTATCTATTTTGCTACATTACAACCTGTATTTAAATGTCTTTTTATCTGAATTGTATGTGATGTGTCTGCACAAAATAGTCTTAAGTTGGTGAAGTGAAATGAGAGTGTTTTTGGACATAAAACTGAAAATTGGTGTGTGCCTTCACTCTGTGTGTTCACTCCTTTTGCTATGAAGCCCCTAAAGTTATTACATTCAGAAGTCACATGATTAGTGAAATGAAGTCCACCTGTGTGCAATCTAATTGTCACATGATCTGTCAGAATATACACATTTTCTGAAAGGCCCCAGATGTTGCAATACAATTAACCAAGAGGCACCACTAATCAGACAACACAGTGAAGACAAAGGAGTTCTCCAAACAAGTCAGGGACAAAGTTGTTGAGAAGTACAACTCAGGGTTAGGTTATTAAAAAAAAAAATAATTTCTGATGATTCTCCCACGGAACACTACCACAACAATCCTGCCAAGAGAGGGCTACCCACCAAAACTGTCAGACCAGGCAAGGAGGGTATTAATCAAAAAGGTAACTCTGAAGGAGTTGAGGAGTTCCAAAGCAGAGACTCAATAGTACACTCAATAGAGCTGGGCTTTATGGAGGAGTGAACAGAATAAAGCTTTTACTGACAAAGGTAGGAGTGATCTTTTGCCAATCTCAAAACGAGGTGGGAGACTCCCCAAATGTATGGAAGAAAGTGCTCTAGACACATGAAACCAAAATTTGCAAAAATCCCAGTGGAAAGATGTGGCAAGCTCAGAGACTTATCCAAAGTGACTTGCAGTTGTAATTGCCAGAAAAGGTGGCTCTACAAAGTACTGACTTTAGGAGGGTGAATAGTTATGCAAACTGAAGATTTATTTTGACTCATTTGTTTGCTTCACTATAAAAAGAAAACTGTTCAAAGTTATAGGCATGTTCTGTAAATGAAATGATGCAAACCCTCAGATAATCCATTTTAATTCCAGGACATGAGGGAGCAAAACATGAAAAATGCCAAGGGGGTTGAGTACTTTAGCAAGGGACAGTATAATAGTAATAATACATATAATATATTCCCACATTTAAGGTTGACGTTCAAGATGTGCCATCTCTATTGGAACTGGCCTGGTACCATTCGTGTTCCAGCACCCTGCAAATATGCCCACAAACTGGCTTTCCTTTCAGGCCAGTTTCTTCACACTGAGCCTGCCATTCAGCTCTCAGACAAGCTGTACTTTTTGTAATAAATTAATAAATAAAACAATTCTTTTTTTTTATTATTTATTTTTTATTTTATTTTATTTTACATTTTAACAAGTTAAAATCTGGACTGTTCAAATTAAAAAAAAAAAGTTAAAATCTGGACAATGTTTGTCTGGATGATGTGTTCAAATAAAACAAAAATTAAACGCTACTAAATACAGTGTTTTGTTTTTTTTAGGGCTGTCAATGTTTTTGCTTGCGATCCAAACTTCCTGTTAGTCCCATAGACAGGGTCGCCAGGTTAGCGGTTTTCCTCACCAAGATGGACTGCTTGTAAAATGGAGGCACAGGTTCGGTTTTTGGGCTACTTTCAGAATGTACAACAGCCTCCAAAAAGCTCTTATTGTGATAGTAGAAAGGGAATAAGCGTATGAATGTATAATTGGAGTGTTAAATAGCCGAGGAGCTAAAACGGACTACAAACAGCTGAGAGAAATTAGATGATTGAATTTATATAGCACATTGAACTTATATAACACCCATCTCAAACCCAGGGGCACTTCACAATTAACACAATCAATTTAGAACACTTAGAACTCAGCCACACTAAAATGAGAAGCGGTAACCAAACACGCAGTGTACTCAACAGGAAACGACTGTCCGAGGAGGACTGCATCGAGAACAAGGGGATGACCCACGACAGAGTGCCAAACCATATCTAGACAAATTCATTCATACTCTCAAACATACATGTTCATTCACACACACTCACCTGATCTCCATATTTTTAGACTGTGGGTGGAAACCCACACAGACACAAGAAGAACAAGAACACTCAGATGGGGACTTGAACCCAAGACCTCAACGCTGAGAGGCAAATGTGCTAACCACTAAGCCACCGTGTTTCCCAAATGATTGAACCTGCTAATATAGATCAGATTAGAGAGGACTGAAAAGGAGAGTAGATGGTTTTAAAATGGTTAAATCTAGCTTATTCATTAGATTCTTCACTCTCATTATCTTGAATTGATATTTAGTGATCATTTAATAATAAAGTGCATCTCCAAAAATGAGAATATGGAAAGTTAAATTTTGTTCATAATTAAATTTTTAAAAATGTACCCATGTTTCATATTCTTTAGACCCAAAGTGACTTATTTCAAGCATTTTCTTGTTTGTGTTGATTGTATGGCTTATAGTCCATGAAATCCAGAATCTCAGAGTATTTCATTAGGAGTTAAATTAAATACATTAATATTCAAACAGTATCAACAGTAAAGCAAAAAAAGGCTTGAAATGTCACTTCATGTTTAATGTAAAGTATGACAGGTTACTTTTTTTAAATTATATTATGAACACAATATTAGAAATGCTTCAGAAAGTATTAAAGAAAATAAACGACCAAGTAAAATGAAGATGCAAGAGTACAGCATGAGACAGATTAGCTCTCTCCAAAATACAGGGTGTCTTGTTTACTTATTTACCCAAGCGATGGCGAAGAACTTTAATTCTAATGAAGATCTGGTGATAATAGGAATGAATAAACCTCTTTGTGTGAAAGACATTTGTTGAAAATATCCAGCACCAGCATCCCAGCAAATTTTAAATCTGCGCTTCATGTTGTGAAAGGTTAACCACCAATAACCCTGTTGTTTCCAATCTCTTTCGGAAATTCCTGTTGTGTTTAGAATCGAGTTCAGTATGTTCACACCAACAACACTTCCTCCTGTCCTGTGCACTGATATATTATACAACACTTCCTCCTGTACTATGCATTGACACATTTGTGGGGGAGTCCTGTACCCCTTTGCTGGCTGCAGGGCAGCGCATTACACTGTCTTAGCTACATGCAGGACAGGGTGTCAATTATACATTGTTTCTGTACAAGTTTTTCAAGCGCCCCAAATAGCAGCTGTTACAAAAAATGTTACTACAATCTTAGAAGTGTATCTCTGCTCAATATGAAATAACACTCTGAGCCTCTGTGTAGTTTGGCTGAGTACTTTGGTCTTCACATGTACTTGATTTACCCAGGACAGAGGAACCCGCTAGGTGACTCATTACATGCTGATAAATCCTTATGTAAGCCATCTTTTATTTCACTTGTTAATAAAAAACTTTCCACTTATGGGTCACAGTGCTGAGGCAAGATAGAAAAATAAATTTAGGAGGTCATCATCCAGTTCTGTCAATCTTCACTGCAAGCCACTGAGGGAAAGGAGGTCAGAAGCACTGAGAGCACCTCTTTCAAAAAGCTTCTTTATACACTGCTCAAAAAAATAAAGGAAACACTTAACACAATGTAACTCCAAGTCAACCACACTTCTGTGAAACCAACTTGTCCAGTTATGAAGCAACACTGATTGTGAATCAATTTTACCTCCTGTTGTGCAAATGGAACAGACAACAGGTAGCAAGACAACCCCTATACAGGAGTGGTTCTGCAGGTGGTGACCACAGACCTTTTCTCTGTTCTCATCCTTTCTGGCTGATGTTTTGGTCACTTTTGCATTTTACCATAGAGGTAGCATGAGGCGATGTCTACAACCCACAGAAGTTGCTCAGGTAGTGCAGCTCATCCAGGATGGCATATCAATGCGAGCTGTGGCAAGAAGGTTTACTGTCTGTCAGCACAGTGTCCAGAGCATGGAGCAGATACCAGGAGACAGGCCAGTACACCAGAAGACATGGAGGGGGCCGTAGGAGGGCAACAACCCAGCAGCAGGACCGCTATCTCCCCCTTTGTGCAAGGAGGAACAGGAGGAGCAGTGCCAGAGCCCTGCAAAATGACCTCCAGCAGGCCACTAATGTCCATGTTTCTGCTCAAACTGTCAGAAACAGACTCCATGAGGGTGGTATGAGATTTTGAGTATGATTCCAAATCCAGACCTCCAAGGGGTAATTTTGATTTACATTGACAATTTTTTGTTATTTTGTTCTCAACACATTCCACTATGTAATAAAGATTTTCAACTGGAATATTTTATTCATTGAGATCTAGGATGTTATTTTAGCATTCCCTTTATTTTTTTTGAGGAGTGTGTTATCGGCAATGTGTAAAAACCGGCATTCTATAGAATACCTAGGCAAAGTATACAATCCCTGTCGTTGTCAGGCAAGGTATGAAATATATTTCATACATTTCCTAGTCATTCTATAGAACACCTAAATGACAAACCGGCAGAACTAAGAATAACACTGGTAATTCCAGAGCTAATACATGCAGAAAGACGCTGAAACTCTCTCTGGAGAGGGGACGCGTGCATTTATCAGACCCCGAAGCCCACCCCCGGGGGGGTGATGACTCTGGATAAACTTGAGCGGATCGGTGACTGTTGAGGCACGGACGTCTCATTCAAGTGTCTGCCCTATCAACTTTCGATGGCAACGTATAGGGCTCCCATGGTCCCAACGGGTAACAGGGAATCTGTTTGATTCCGGAGAGCCCTCTTCTTTCATTTTTTGACTGACTGTTACTAAAGACTTTTCCAATCTGGGCATTTCACACTTGGGCTGAGCAGTTCTTGTCATTCTTTATAATGCCTAGGCATTTTATGTAATGCCTAGGGAAAGTATAGAACAACGCAGATATTTCATACCTTGCCTGACAACGACAGGGATTATATACATTGCCTAGGTATTCTATAGAATGCCGGGTTTTCATATAATGTGCTGTTTTATACAACAATGTTAAGTCCTCATTTTTGTATGCAGGATCTGTGTATGTTTACTTTTTTCCAGCCTGAATAAAGTTGATCTGTGACTTGGGACAGTGGTGAACTTTTACTGCTGTACCATGGAGAGCAAACTCTCAGACTATCTGTGTGCAACAGCAACTTCTCCATATCTGGCTGCAAAGTGCTTCAGATGTGGAGTGCTCATCTGTTTTCTTCTTTTTCTTTCTCCAGTCAGGTACAGATTTTTAGCTAACTCGGAGCTCATCTTGTAATTTTAGTCCCATCCATAACAAAATCTCAGATTTTCCAGGCAGACATCATGGCACAAACACAAAATAATAATAGCGTATTAAATACAGTATAAAAGCAATCATTTGTATAAATATTAACAGTGTAGTTATTTTGCTGTTACAATTGTTTTTATGTTTAATTGTGCTCTTCAGGTTTGTAAAGTATGTAAATATGGGTCTGGCTTTAGAATTTATTTGAATCAGTATTCAGAAAAACAAATGCATTATTTTTGCTTTTTTTTTTTTGTTTTCTCCAATTAAAACTTGCAGCTGTGAGATGCATTGCTGTCTTCATCTCTTTATCAGACATGAATCTGTCCTCTCATGGCTTCTGTCAGACCCAGAAACCTTTTAACTTTTTCTTGGTTGGTTGAGGATGTTTCTGCTGTTTACTCTGACTCTGTGATGTATCTGTCATCACTAATGATTCTTTTTAAGAAATTTTTGGTTTAGTTGGTAGATGTCCAATCTACCGTGGCCCATGGTGGTCACATCACAAAACATTTACAAAGCAAAAACAAAAGCTGAGAACACAACAGTATTAACGGAAAATGTAACGACATTAAGAAATCGCAGCACAATGACACTAAGAAACTGCAACACGTGCTGTGCTTTCTTGATGTCGTTGTGTTGATTTTTTTGTTTGCAGCGTTTTCTTAATGTCGTTACTTTGCGTTAATCACGTTCAAACCTGCACAGCAGTGATTATTTAGACTGAGACCTTGTACAGAAAGTGTTGATAAGACCAACAGAAGTGTTAATATAACTCGTGTGGATCATTTTTGACTTGTTGAATGAAAAAAATATTTGGCTGAATATCAGCATGAGAACCCACGACTGAGAACATTTAACACAAGCACAGCCTGGGCAGAATGAGAAACACCATCAAAGATGTTTCTCACCATAGACTTTTAACCTCCCATCTGCCAGGTGTTACAGGAGCTGCCCACACCTGCAGACTCAGGAAGAGCTTCTACCCTGAGGCTGTGACCCTTCTGACCGCCACAATACCACTTTACCTGCATCACTGCACTCTTACTGTGCTCTTATTGTACTTTGTCTCAGTACTATTGCACTACTCATTCGGTCTCTTCACAAATTCCCGAATGCACCACGCAACTGGCAACATCCGGTTCACCATTTTCTCTTGTTTATGTCTGTGCCAGCTACGCTACATACACTGTTTACAACTTTATTTGGTAAGTAAATACTTACGTGATATCTACTAGCTTTTGTAACTATATGCTAGGGTGACCAAACGTCCGTATTTCCCGGGAAATGTTAGTATTTCACGTCCTGTCCCGGGTTTTTTTTTTAAAGTGAGGAGATGTCCTGGTTTTTAAATTATCTTCATTGGACCATTAAAATTTTAATTTACAGGCACTAGGGCACTGCTCACGGCGCTGCGTGTGACGTAATCCCTGCGCCCCGTCAGTGAGGGCAGCGTGACTGTCAGTACGCAAGCAACATGCCGAAGCGCAAGTGTATGTTTACCGACGATTTACAAAAGAGTTTCCCCGCTTTCAGACCGGGTCGAGACAAATGGGAAGCCTTGTGCACAGTGTGTTATTGTTATTGTGTGTCATTTGTTAATTCTTTTGCAATAGCCTACAGAACAGACAATATTTCGTTTGTTACTGAGGGTAACTGAGTATCATGTGTTATTTGGAGTTGAGAGTTATTGTTAACTTTTGTTATTCAGTGAGGGATGTTTAGATGAGACATTTATTTCATTGTGCTATTCATTCATTATAGGAAATGTTAACTTAAGCATTTTGAATAAAATTATCATGTTATTGGACTTTTTGTTGTTGACTTTTACTGAAAAGCATTTTTAATAAACCAACTGTAAATATGTTATTGTAGGTTTACGTGGGCCTATGTTAAGTGAGTGCAATCCCCCCCCCGCTCCAAGGTTTCCTGGTTTTCCCAAATGAAAATAGGGTCACCCTACTATATGCAGATAATATTTCTTTGGATATTATACATCATATCTTGTGTCAACTTGTATTTTCAATTTATGCAGTGGGTTTTTAGTGTAAACACATTGTTGCAAGCTATCGTGTTGCATGCTGTCAATTCAATGTAGGCCATTGTGGCAAGCAGCATGATAGTGTAGCTTAGTATTGATAGCATGGTGAACCGGATGTTGCCGGTTGCGCGGTGCATTCTGGGATTTGTGAAAGGGGCGAATACCCGCACAGACGCTGTTCTCACTATATACAAACCTACTGTATGTCTTATTTTACACAATACATACAACCTACATCTCAATTTTCACCAATCTCTATATGTCTATTGTATTTTTACTTCCCTGCTGTTGATAATTACATACTGTAACCACAGCATCACTTCCTGTGATTACTTTCCTGCAGTTCATACAGTACCACATTATAAAATTACAATTTGGTGAAAAAAATTATTGTTCATAATTTAATTCAGAAAGGTAAACTAATATTTGATGTTTGTTACACATGAAATGACATTTTAGATTTTTTTTAAATGTTGATCAGCATGACCATAAAATCAAATTTTTTTAAACTAATTTTCATTTGTGTAAATTACTATTCAAACATAAAAGATGGCTTTACATTATAAATTAAATATATTTTACACATTTGTTTTTTATCGTTTTTATTTTCATGTATTTTTATTTCTTCAGATTTAAAATGTTTATTTAAACATAAATGTTAAATCTCGATAAATAACTGATTTTAAACGTCTAAAAAACTTCCGGGATGACTTTTATGTACGTGATGCGGCCTAAGTGTGAGTTCTGTTCCCTACAGTAGCGCCCTATGTAGAGCTTGAGACCTGTACGCATCAAGACGTAATGTAGTGAGTAGTGAACAGGGAATGGTTTGGAACGCGCTGAGGAAACGCTGGTCACATGGTGGAGGGGCGGTGTTTAGAATTCTACACACCACAGAGAAGGCGGCGCTACGTCATCAAAAGAAGTGCACGGCTGTATGGGGCGCGCGGATCTTTTTAGAGCAGATCAGATATAAACAAAAACAAAGCAGCTGAGAGACCTTCAATCGGACACACACACTGTCCGGTCCAGACCGACCAGAACCGACGCACTCAGCTCTCACTGGACTACAGGAGCTGCTCTGGAGCTGTAAGTAACGCTGCTTTTCAAAATAGCAGTCCTAACACCTTTTTACTAACAGTCCTTTCATCTTAGCCCAGGTGGTGTATTCTTATACACACACCTGTACCAACTGACTGCTTCACCTGCACCAGCTTCACTCTCACTCTCACCATCAGCCTGCCGTGTGGTGATGAGCTGGAGCACATTTCTGTCACATGTAGGCCTTTTACATCACCTGTTATTTCTGTAGTTGTACCAGTAGGTTCTGTTTCGTTCTAGGCAGAACCTCTCTACATTGGCTAGACAAGCTGTACATCTCTGTCAGCAGAATGTGTTCTTTATGATAGGTGTCCACAAAATTTTGGACATGTTGTGTACAATCAACACTATCAGAAATGGGAAAAGTATAAATATACAAACAGCATCTTTCCTATTATTATTATTATTATTATTAAGTGCCGTCAAGTCAATTCTGACTCTTGGTGACCACATGGATGATGTTTCTCTTGGACATCCCATCTTCATGATCCTTTTGATTGTATCCATCCATCTTCTTCCTCTTTTATCTCCAACTATTCTCAGATGAGCTAGTTCTGTCCAGTTGGGTTCTCTGGGTTTTAATTTGTTCCAGGATCCATGTATCTGTCCAACAGCAAAGTTCAGGGGACATCAGTGTTTTTGCCGCCCAGCTAAAGAACCTCAGAGAAGAGCTCAGTGTGGTATTCATGTAGTCTTTGTGTTACATTTGAAGATCTTCTGCAGGACCTTCCTCCTTGTTCTGCTGTGTCTAGTGTTTAGTTTTGGTGTTGGTCAGTGTGGCTTGTAGCTGGTGATTTGACTGTAGGTTGTTTGATGTGTATTCGTTGTCTCAGTTCAGGCGAGGAGCAGGTAGAAGAGCTGGAGAAAGTGAAGGATCAGTGATAAATGGAGAGAAAGGTGATGGAGTGAACACTCTCGGTGTAATAGTAGTGATCACTAATAGTAGTGCAGCCAAATGTCCATAGTGATGTCAGGCTGCTCTCAGTGTGACATTAGTCAGCACTTACAGTCACGTATACTGAGTCCAGCTGTTCTAGATAAATGAAGGAGAACTTAGATGTTCTCCTCAGAGAGCCTTCTAAACTATTACACACACACACTCCCTCATCTAGAACAATAAAATCAGAAATCCAGAATCTTAGATGCTGATTATATGTGATGGGGAGTTTGAGTAAATGACTGTAAACAGTATAAATACTGTGTATCTCTCAGAGCCACAACTGTCACACTCCTCATATCAACACTCCTGAACCAGAGACAACATCAGAAGTGTCTTACCTGGACTGAGCAGAACCAGAACTGGACTGTTACTCAGTACAAAGTCATTCTTTTATATTTCATTTATAAATCAGCTCTTAGAGTCTGAGACACACAGTCCGAGGTGTCTGAAGTCCAGTGTACAGTTTCTGTGATGGTTTGAGCTGCTGGTGTTGGTCCACTGTGTTTAGTCCAAAGTCAACACCTACCAGGAGATTTTAGAGCACTGCATGTGCGTGTGTGTGTGTGTGTGTGTGTGTGTGTGTGTGTGTGTGTGTGTGTGCGTGTACGTCACGAGGTGTGTGTGTGTGTGTGTGTGTGTGTGTGTGTGTGTGTGTGTGTGTGTGTGTGTGTGTGTGAGAGAGAGAGAGAGAGTGTGTGTGTGTGTGTCTGTGAGAGAGAAAGTGAGTGTGTGTGTGTGTGTGTGTGAGTGAGTGTGTACTCGGGGGTTTAGTCCACATAAACACACACAGAACAATGTGAAAACACAATGACAGGAAGTGGCCGAGGTCAAACTGCTGGAGAGCTCAAATCTACAGTGAAACACAGCTGAGCCTTCAGCAGCCTTTACAGACCAAACTACAGCATCTCTGTCATCTAAACATCCTGACTACAAATAAAGATTATTATTATTATTATTATTACTACTACTATTATAATTATCAATATTATTATTACTATTACTATATTATTATTATTATTATTATTATTATTATTATTATTATTGCTGCTACTATTATAATTATTACTATTATTGTTGTTATTACTATTATTACTATATTATTATTGTTATTTTTATTACTATTATTAGTATTAGTAGTAGTAGTAGTCTTTTTATATAAATAAAGATACATATTTATGATTATTATTATTATTATTATTATTATTATTATTATTATTGCTGCTACTATTATAATTATTACTATTATTGTTGTTATTACTATTATTACTATATTATTATTGTTATTTTTATTACTATTATTATTAGTAGTAGTAGTAGTCTTTTTATATAAATAAAGATACATATTTATGATTATTATTATTATTATTATTATTCATCAGCAATGTTCTCACCTGATTGGCTTTAGAACCTCAGTTTCAAAGCATAATCAGTTTTTTTACTTTAGCTTATATTCAACATCTGCTCCTCAGCAGACAAACATGATGTGAGACCTTCGGATGGTTCTTTAGACTTTAAATGCATACACAACACACCATCCAAAACATTATGACCAATATGCGTAAAACACTGTTTCTGTAGACACTCTGCACAGTGTGCAGGTTTCCTACACGGCTGTGAGAAATCTGATAACAGTCTGATCACACAGCTCATCTGTTCTGCTGAAGGTAAGCAGCAATCTGAGAGCCGTGACCTCGTCCATCTCTGACTGCTGCCACCACTTTACTCACTGCAGAGAAAGTGTTTCTAAAAGAGAAAACAATACTGTGTATCTGTCAGAGCTGCAAATGCCACATTCATAATATCAACACTCCTGAACCAAAGACAACATCAGAAGTGTCTTACCTGGACTAAGGAGAACCAGAACTGCTCCAACATCCTCTTTTCTTTACATTTCATTTGTAAATCAGCTCCTACAGTCTGAGAGACTCACAATCCACGGTGTCTGAAGTCCAGTGTGCAGTTTCTGTGGTGGTGTTGAAGATTTTAGTGCACTTCATGCTTCCATCTGCTTCCATCAAGCTTTATGGAGATGCCCAGCAGCTGCTCACAGTGCCAACACTACTACTGACCATCATATTACTGTGACTGATTGACCCACCAGCTCTTTGAGTTACTGTTAAGAGGAAGATGATGAACACCAGACCCAACAATACAGATGAGCTGACGGCTACTACAGTGTTAGTAACATCTCAGCAGGGCTACAAGCTGTATACCTTCATGCCGAAACACACTGATGCAGTCGTTTGTGTTAAAAGAGCCTCAACCAAGTACTGAGTTTATAAATGAACAAATCTGTCAGAAGTGTGACGTTTCTGTATGTAAATGCAATATTCTAATCATCTGAAATTCTGGATTTCTGATGTTCATGATCTATAAGCCTTACAGATGAATATTAAAACGTAAAAAGACAAAATATTATTTACATGAGATAAACAAATAATAGCTTTTAAAATCAAATTATGAACTTTTTCATCATTTTCTCATTTTTAATGTAAGACTATAGACAGCTGGCCAAAAAGTCTGCAGGTAAGATGTCAGAAGTGATGATGATGATCAGTGTGTGAAAGCTGCTTTGTGGTGTTATTGTTAGTCCAGTTGGAGGTTGTGGTTTCTCCGGTGACCGTTGGTGATGGTGCTTCACTCTCAAAATAAAGTTTACTTAGTAAAGAGGAAACCTCACTAAAGTGTGTGTGTGTGTGTGTGTGTGTGTGTGTGTGTGTGTGTGTGTGGCTGTACTTCTGAGGTCATTCTTTCCACACTCCTGAAATTTTAGACAAATTATTAAAATAATTATTTAAAACAATATTTACAATTAAAGTCATGGTTCACACAGAAAACAACTTTTCTTCCACTTACTGCATATTTAATCACCCAACATGTTTGAGTTTAGCGTCTTTCTGCAACTAAACTCAACAAGATGTTAATGAAAGTGCAGACTAGTGGACGTGGTTTGACTTATGATGTTAAGCAGCACTTCCTGATCCAAAATGGCCGACATAGCATTCAGCTACACAAGTTTTTGTCATTGTTTATAGGTCACAGTAAGTCTAACTTTGTCGTAAACCACTGTGAGACCTTCAGTAATATATGCAAGAGCTTTGAGAAGTTTATGGTGATATTTTTACAGGCGATTTAGGTGACTTTTGAGGTGTAGTGTTTCGTTATAAACTAGAGAAGCAAAGTTTTCAAATATATCTGTAGACGAGGTGAAAATAGGTCAAGATGAAGTCTGGGTGAGCCAGTAGTTCCAGTAGGTATTCACATAAAAGTCAGAATAAAGGTCCTGTGATAGCATGAACAGAACAGAACACAACTGAACTGAACTGAAAGTCAAAGCTGTTTTGTTGCGTCAGGCCAAAAGCTTCAGGCCTTGTCATGGTCCTGAAATAGCTGCAGGTCTCAGAGGAGCAGAGAGGCTCATTATGACCTACTGTTATTATGAGTTTGAATGTGCTACCTGAGGTGGCGTTATGATGGGGTTGAACTGGTTGTTGGGTGTTTGTGGTCGAGCCTGTTGGAGGGCAGGGCAGGTAGCTCAGCGGCCCAAGGACACTTAAAATATTGATGAGCCAGCAGTGAAAACAGCTCAAATGACACTACAGGCCGATGTCTATGAAGTAGTGTCATCCATCCATACAGTCATACAACAAAACATTACAATAAAATTCATTTATATCACCTTTCATTCACTGTGGCTTTACATACACAAATAAACAAATAAAAATAAAACAAAAAATGTCATGTCAAAGTTAAGAACCTGAAAACAGATTTAAAATAAAATGAATTTAAAAAGGTTTTAAATAAATAAAGGATTTCAAATAATTAAAAAATAGATAATTAAAGTATAGCTTAATTAAGAATATAGTGCTATTTTAATTAAATTTTTTTTACATTTTAATTAAATTATATTTTGTTCTCAAAAAAGATGATTTTTACCTAGATTTAACAATGTGCTTGTCTTGGGAATGCCTGATATCATCTGGCAGCTTGACCCGAGTCCACAGATCTAAGAGATCTAAAGTACCAGTCAGGTGTTTAAATATAAAATTTTTTGTAATTATTTAAAAAACAATAAAGTCATTAAAACTATGAAGAAATACATATGGAATTATTTAGTAAACAAAAATACAGAATATGTTTTATATTGTAGATTCTTCAAAGTAGGCACTTCTTGCTTAGATGACAGGAAATTGGCAAAAATGCTAAAAAAAAGTTAATTTCTTGCATTTCTTGCCCTCTTAATGTGTTTGAGAGCATCAGTTGTGCCTACTTTGAAGACTCTAAAATCTAAAACATATTTTGATTTGTTTAACACTTTTAAGTTTACTACATGATTCCTTATGTGTTCCTTTATAGTCTGGATGATTTCAGTATTTATTTACAATGTAGGAAAAAAAACATTTTGATAGTGTACTTGGTTGATATTGGTTAATCATCTGAAATGTATTTTGGGATGTTCTGTGTTTTATAGACTAGTAGCAGCACAACTCTATTCAATATTATATAATATAAAAGGGAAACTTATTATATTTTATATTCATTAGACATAAAGTTACATCTTTTAATCCTTTTTTAGTTTTAATGTTGATCAGACTAATTAAAGTGGGAAATCCAGAATCTCAGATTCTTAGAGTATTTATTAAACGTTGAGTAAATTACTATTTAAACAGTATCACAATTAAAATGTCTGTAATATGTCACTTTACATGTAATGAATATAAAATTACAAGGGTTACACAATGAAACTGAAACAGCTGGTTTTAGACCACAATAATTTGTTAGTAGGTGTAGGGCCTCCTTTTGCGGCCAATACAGCATCAATTCGTCTTGGGAATGACATATACAAGTCCTGCACAGTGGTCAGAGGGATTTTAAGCCATTCTTCTTGCAGGATAGTGGCCAGGTCACTACGTGATGCTGGTGGAGGAAACCGTTTCCTGACTCGCTCCTCCAAAACACCCCAAAGTGGCTCAATAATATTTAGACACAAAGACTTGCTGTCTTGGTCACAGATG
>BRDA01008715.1:26774-38600 GCA_036984385.1 Crenuchus spilurus
TCACTCACGCACTCACTCAGTCAGTCACTCAGTCAGTCACTCAGTCACTCACGCACTCACTCACGCACTCACTCACGCACTCACTCACGCACTCACTCACGCACTCAGTCACTCACTCACTCACGCACTCACTCACGCACTCACTCAGTCACTCAGTCACTCACTCACTCAGTCACTCACTCACGCACTCCCTCAGTCACTCCCTCACGCACTCCCTCAGTCACTCACTCAGTCACTCACTCAGTCACTCAGTCACTCACGCACTCACTCACGCACTCACTCACGCACTCACTCACGCACTCACTCACGCACTCACTCACTCACGCACTCACTCACGCACGCACTCACTCAGTCACTCAGTCACTCACTCACTCAGTCACTCACGCACTCCCTCAGTCACTCCCTCACGCACTCCCTCAGTCACTCCCTCACGCACTCCCTCAGTCACTCCCTCAGTCACTCACTCAGTCACTCACTCAGTCACTCACTCAGTCACTCACTCAGTCACTCACTCAGTCACTCACGCACTCACTCACGCACTCACTCACGCACTCACTCACGCACTCACTCACTCACTCACTCACGCAGTCACTCAGTCACTCAGTCACTCAGTCACTCAGTCACTCAGTCACTCACGCACTCAGTCACTCAGTCACTCACGCACTCACTCACTCAGTCACTCACTCACGCACTCACTCACTCACTCAGTCACTCAGTCACTCAATCAGTCACTCACTCTTTATACAGACTTATTAGTGCTTCAGCTGGGAGTGTACAGCCTCATTTCATCACTGATAGTGTGTTTGTGCTCAGTGGGCTCACTGTTCCTGCAGACCTGACCTGAAGGTGTAATTACTGTTAGTGAGGACTGTTGGTCACACTTGTGTGGTCTGGTGAAGAAAAGCTGTTTTTGTGTGTGTGTGTGTGTGTGTGTGTGTGTGTTGGGGGAGGAGGTGTGTTGTGAATTACTTCATTCTGCTCTAAGGACTTGTTTGGGGTTCACTAGAGTTCTACTGGCTGATATATTCAGTGGTGGTTCTATCACTTATTCATAAATCCATCTCTTTCTCTTTGTCTCTCTCTCTCTGTTTCTCTCTCTCTCTCTCTGTTTCTCGCTCTTTCTCTCTCGCTCTCTCTTGCAGGTGATTGCTCTCCAGAGTCATGACCCAGAGGCTGACCAATGGCTGCACTCAGCTGACTTTAACCTTTGCCCTTATGCTATGGCTGGGCCTTCTGCAGTGGCCTTTAGGAGAGGTTAGAGGTCATGGTGAGCTCTCTCCTGCACTGGTCCTGCAGGATCTGCTGAGCCGGTATGGAGACAATGGCACCATCTCCATACCACAGCTGCGGACACTCCTCACTCAGCTCAACACTCGGCAGAGCGAGGACAACGTGACCAAAACGCCCGCTCCATCCTCCAGGACCAACGGCTCCACAGTAAGCCACAGTGACGGTCTTACCACCGACTAGCGTTTTCATTTATTTAATGTTTCTATAGCAAACTGAAGATATTCTCAGTCACACGTGAGGCTGTGATGAGAACCACAGATACTCCATAAGAAGAACAACACTTCTAAACATAATATCACTACTTAGACAGACAGACAGATAGATGGTGAGATAGACGGATGGATGGGTAGTTAGATGGATAAACAGACTTGACAGACAGATACATAGATAGGTATTTAGATGGAGATAGATAGACAGACAAACAGATGGATAGGTGGATGGATAGATTAATAGTTCAATGGAAGCTAGAGAAAGACAAAGCAGAGTGAGACATAAAATGACACAAACAGAATGAAGAATCAACACAGATTAGAGTACTGTATAAAAACATAGGAAGGAAAGTATATGTATTAATATAGTTATGCAGTTTCTTTTGTATTTAGGGTGGTTGCTAGGCTGTTGCTAGGCAGTTGCTATGGTATGCCAGATAGTTGCTGGGGTGTTGCTAGGTGGTTTCTGGGTAGTTGCTGTGGTTTGTTAGGGTGTTGCTAGGTGGTTGCTGTGTAGTTGCTGTGGTTGCTAGGTAGTTACTATGGTTTGCTAGGGTGTTACCAGGTGGTTGCTGGGTAGTTCACTAGAGTGTTGCTAGGTGGTTGCTGGGTTGTTGCTGTGGTTTGCTAGGTGGTTGCTTGGTAGTTGCTATGGTTTGGTAGGGTGTTGCTAGGTGTTGCTGGGTAGTTGCTGTGGTTCACTAGGGTATTGCTAGTTAGTTGGTTGTCGCATTTGTATCATTGTTACATTTGAAGGGTGCTAGAACTTTTGCAGCCCATTCATTCCTATGGGAAACTGTTCTACCAATCAAAAAGCTGTAAACAGTTGTACAGCAGAAAGTCCAGACAACAGCAGGATAAACTCTTTAATACCAAATAAATGAGCAGGTGTCCCAATACTTTTGTCAAAGTTGTGCACAGCAGCGTTACACTGTCTCTTAGTCTTGTGGTAGCACTTTTGGATGTTCCTAAGTCCGAAATAATGACTGTATGCCTTAATCTGGTGCTTTTCTCACACACATGTCATTCTTAGGAGGATGTTTGGAATATTTTATAAGCTTAACGCCACTCTGGATTGAGCTTCAGAGGTGGGAGGGTCTCGTGGGAGAGATGTGAACAGTGTTTTTGAGCTGGACTTTATTTAGTGTGTATAGGTAAGATGATACAGATACATGTTGTTTTTGTGCTTAGCTCTGTTTATAGTCAATATTTTGAAGCATGTCACATCCTGCCTTTTACTTACATACATCACTGCCTATAAAGTGTCTGGGTTTGCTGTTGTTTATGTCTTACATAGGTTTATACTCGCTCTTTAACCCATGTGTATGGTTCTAGACACCACAGTATGAACTGTGATACACTTTTCTAAAGTCGTGTCTCAAAACTCTACACTAGTGTTGGTCTGATGTTGATAAACAGTAAAAACAGAGACATGATCATTTAAACTCGATATAAAATCATATTTACACTGTAACAGTAGTGAGGTGCAGCAGTAGCCAACACTGCCCCCAAGTGGACACAAACTGAAGCTCACAGCTGCTTTTTGTTGTAAGTAGTTGTATATCAGCTTCATTTATACCATCATATGTTCACATTTACAGTAAACCCCCCGTATTCACAGGGGTTAGGGACCAGAACCTATCAAGAATAGCACAAATCTGCGAATACTTGTAACTCCCCCTAAAAGTGCTTATAATTACCAGTTTTGATGGTTAAATCCAACCATATTCCTTAAACTATCATCCTTAACACTTCAGAAACACGTGTAAAGACATGAAAATTCTCTCTCTCGCTCTCGCTCTCGCTCTCGCTCTCGCTCTCTCTCTCTCTGAGAGCCACTTACACATTGTGCTGGAAGCCTGAGAAGAAGCTGGGCGTTTAGGGGGCATCTTAGGGCTTAAAGAAAAGCAAAACTAGTCAGGTCTACGGCTCCCGCAAAAGTGGCTGTGTGTTGTGCGGATCAGCCAATGAGAGCTGGCCTTGTACAGCCATCCGAACGCCAGCCAATAGCATTCGAGTGTTGGAGCATGCACGTACCCAACTGTTGTACAGTACATATGTTCTACAGAACAAACTGAGATTATTTGGGTTTTCCGTGAATAACAAGTACCGGTAGATATGTTCTAGAGAAAATTCCGGAAATATGTCAACAACAAAGTATACAGAGAAACAGATGGACTACAGTCTGTACAAGTGCATCTTTATAGTCAATATAGATCAAATAGATCTATTTGATATAGATCAAATAGACAATAAGTGGACACTCAGATCTGTCCATACTGAGTGTGAAAGTGGAAAAATTACCATAATATGAGTTAACACATGAAGCTTAAAGACAGTCTGTGTAAGTACTGTATCAGTATCTGTCCTGAAAACAAAGAAAAGGTCATAAATATGAGAGTGAAGTCTCAGCAGGGATGTTTTTCTTTCTCCTCGTCCCTGAACATGGAGAACCGTGAGCCGGAGCTCGGCAAGGCCGTCTGTGTGTCGCTATTGTTATCTGTAGATTTGGATAAAGCTGCAGCCCTGACAGGTTAGAACATCCATTATCTACACAGTCTTCTCCATATCAGCAGATAGAGGTCTCAGCTCGGTGTGTTTACATGCACTTTAATAATCTGATGTCATTGGCTGCTGGTAAAATTCAGGATTGAGTTTACGCTATTGGTTCTTACTGAGGCTCTACACAGTCAAGCCTGAATATATATGTAAATTAATAGCTTCCAAGACTGATACTCTCACTAATAAATGATTTCTTAAACAGAAATGGTGCTTTAGATGTGTGCACCTAAACTGTGGATTGGTTGCTATGAAGTTGCTAAGTGGTTGCTATGGTATTCCATGTGGTTTGTGTTCAGTTGTTTGGTGGTTGCTAGGGAATGCCACATGGTTGCTATGAAGTTGCTGAGTGGTTGCTATGGTGTTCTCAGTGATTGCTATGGAATTTCAAGCAGGTGCAATCATGTTGCTTTGTGGTTGCTGGGGTGTTGTATCCCAGTTGGTTGCTATCATGTGTCAAGTGTTACGGTTAGGTGTTACAGTGTATGTCTATCATTGTTACGTTTGAAAGAGGCCAAAACCTTTGCACCCTGTTCATTCCTATGGGAAACAAATTTAAAAAATCAGCTACTCTGTGGAAACTGTGTCCAGACTGTTGGAACCGTGTTGATCTCTCAAAAACTACAAATGCAGGACAGTATAATATAATCAGATATTATAGTCACACAACACTAAACAATAATATCATTATTGTGTGTTCAGTGTTTACCTGCAGGTACTCTCGAGGTTTATGGCCTGAGTGAGCAGTCTCGTTTGGATGGGCCAGGCTTGCGGGAGTTCTGTCCCACCATGCTGCAGCAGCTGGATGTTCAGGCCTGTCGGAACCAACCGAACGTAGAACCGGACACCAGCCCCAGACCCACCAACACGGAGGGTAAAAGAGAAAACACTTATCATATCTATCACACTTATTATTCTGTTCATTAAAGCTTCCACAGCACCATATGCTCTAATCTGAGTCTAGAACCTCCAGCATGCTCTAGTACCTCCAGTTCCCACCCTGCAGCACCGAACAACAGAAAAGCTGACTTGAGGTTGTGTTTGATCAATCACTGATCTGCCTTGTTTGTAACCCCACCCCACATGACCCAGTTCATTATGCTCAGTACCCAGCAAGAAACTATATTCAGCACATATGTGATATATGTAAATGAGCTCTGTTCTGATTGGCCGCCCAGCATTTCGCCGGTTGCGCAGGTTGAAACACTCAGTGGAAGTGGGTGGAGCTTAACTGCTGTAGGCGGAATAGGCAGATGTGTATAAATGTGCTGTTTTGTTGTGACATCACAAATGTAGCTAATTAAAAAAAAAAAAAACTATTTTTGTAGCTTATTTTATAAAGATGTAAATGAGTACAGCTACTCGGGTGTTCTTAGAAACGGAAATGACTCAAATTGTTTACATCACTTAAAAGTTTGGGTACATTTCAGAGAGTTTTTTAAAAAACATGTTTTTCTTTTGTCAGTTTACAACAACTCTACATAATAAAAGTCATTAATATACAAATCTGAGTTTACGGATATTTAATAAAATAATTTATTAAATTATTATATTTAATAAAATCACTATAATTAATTTTTAATGTATTTAAAAATTAACTTCAGTCTTTGGTCATTTTTGTATATAATTAAACTCAAAAAGGTCATTATTTTATATTTTTGAATATAAATCTAGATGTATAGCTGCTGTATTGTAAAGATTTGATGTGTATTGAATGGTGAAGCAGCCTGTAGAGCTCTGCTGTTCTTCTTATCAGTTTTAATGTGTTTATCTGTGTTCAGATCCAGTGTAACAGGTTAAAGAGTAAACATTCAGATGTGCCGGCTGTACGTTTCTGTGTGTAAAATTGACTAACTAGGTTTAAAGGATACCGAGTCGTCCATCACGAGCATGTGAATCATTATTTATACAGCTCAGGCCAAAGAGCACAAGGACCTGATCCTCTGTTTACTGGGCATAAAAGCCTAAGTCAGCATCCTTAAACAAAGATGAGGAATGTGTGTATGTCCAGTCCAAATTCTGGCTATCTGTATGTGGGTTAGGGTTCTGATTTCGATACCAATACCAAGTGTGCTTAACCCTGTAAAGCCTGATTGTGGACCTTCTGACCAGTTAGGAAAGAAATACATCAAAAACACATTACATAAGTTTGCTTTTGTATCATATTTGATACATCCACAATCTCACTCACAGCATGTTGTTTTAACAAATACATGCATTTTAACCCCTTATACACTGAGATTCCTCACTTGTGTCCACTGGGCATGCAGTGCATGGATAATCCACCAGGGGGCAATATACATGTATCAGATTTAGTACATCAGTATTTTCTTATGTGTTTAATTTGTTTTTAAAAGATATACAGTATGTACTACATATACTCAAGGGCTTCTCTGAAACGACAGACAGTATTTTAAACTGTTTAACCTTAAATGACATTTTAATGTTAAGATTTGACACAAGAGTGGGGACCTTGTTCTCCAGACGTCCTTCTACTGAAGAACACAAAGTGTACAAAACTATTGTGTCATTGTTTGTTAGCGGCTAGGGCCTTGATGTGTGTTGCCTGGTGAGTGACGTTTATTTGAGCTTTTAGCTTTTTGACATATTTATAAGTGTCTTATTGGAATTTTCCATTCCACCTTAAATACCGCACAATGCCTGTGGAGAGCCAGAAGAGTGCCTGAATATAAATATGTGCTTGAAAGTTTTCTACATTTCTGCATAAATATGACCTAAAACATCATCCGATTTTCGTAAAAGTAGATAAATATACTTGGTCATTTATTTATTGAGGAAAATGATCTAGTATGACATATTTGTGAGTGACAAAAGTATGTGAACCTCTAAGATTAGCAGTTAATTTTGAACACTGAACAACAATAGCATGCATGGCAGGGTTGCAAGGATAAAGCCACTTCTCTCCAAAAAGATCATTTCTCCCATGGACCATGTGGACAAGCCAGAAAGCCATTACGAGAATGTTTTGTGGACGGATGAGACCAAAACAGAACTTTTTGGCTTAAATGAAAAGTGTTATGTTTGGAGAAAGGAAAACACTGCATTCCAGCATTAGAACCTTATCTCATCTGTGAAACATGGTGGTGGTAGTTTCATGGATTTGGTCTGTTTTGCTGCATCTGGGCCAGGACGGCTTTCCATCATTGATGGTACAATGAATTGTGAGTTAAATCAGAGAATTCTAAGGAAAGTGTCAGGACATCTGTCCATGAACTGAACCTCAAGAGAAGGTGGGTCATGCAGCAAGACAATGACCCTAATGTCGTTCTACTAAAGAACGGTTAAAGAACAGTTACCAGAAACGTTTCGTTGCAGTTATTGTTGCAAATGGGGTTCACACTGAAAGCAAAGGTTCACATACGTTTGAGACAAATGTCATATTGGATCATTTTCCTCAATAAATAAATAAATAATAATATGATGACCTCTCTGGGGGATAAAGCTGACCTGTTGGTCTGACACTGAATGCTATAGAACCCCTTCCCAGAGGACAGCAGTGAGAACAGTCCATGGTGGGGGGTGAGAGGCATCACTGATGATGTTCCTGGCTCGGGACATGCAGCGCATAGGTGTGAGTCCTGAATAAAGGGGAGGGAAGTCCCAGTGATTTTCTCTGCTGTCCTCCTCTCCTCACATCCTTTCAATGGACAAGGGAGGAGATTTGAGTGTTTGTTGATATGGGCCCTTTAAATGAAGAATGAAATGAAGTGCTGGAAAGTAAGAGTACTGAGTATTTTTAAACTCTGGTCAGACAGAGAGGCTGTTCGTGGACTAAAACTATGTTGTGGGCAAAAGTTATTTAAAGCAGTAAAGGGAAGTGGAGAATGTTTGTGCTGTTGGTGGAGGAGACAGTATTATATGTATAGGCGTGCTTAAAAGTTTGTGAACGTTCAATATTTCTGCAAAAATGTAATAAAAGTTTGCATATAAGTTCTAAAAGTAGATAAAGAGAACCAAAATCAAACAAATGAGACTAAAATATTAGACTTGCTCATTTTATTTATTGAGAAAATGGTCAAATGTTACAGTCTGTGAACCTTTAGGATCAGCAGATCATCTGAGTCAGGTGATGTCTATCAGTGGGACAGTCAGGTGTGAGTGGGTGTCCTGTTTTATTTAAAGAACAGTCTGATCTTCACATGTCTGTAGAAGTGTTGGATGTATGACAGCACAGGAGACCAATATTAATACCTCCTCAGGAGGGTCCAGCAACACAGATCTCACCAAGAGTAAGACATGTAACAGTCCACAAGCTCACAAAGGAACCCAAAGTAACTTCATGACTCCACTCTCAGGAGAACACTGAACCACAATAATGTACATGGCAGGGTTACAAGGAGAAAGTTGCTGATCTCCAAAAAGAACATTACTGACTTTTACTAAAGATCACATGGACAAATCAGAAGACAACTGCAATGATGTTTTGTTGACAGATGAGGCCAACGTAGATCTTTTATGTTTAAACAAAAACTTTTATGTTTGGAGAAATTAAAGCTGTATTCCAGCATAAAAACCTCATCTGTGAAACATGGTGGTGGCAGTATCAGTTTTCTGCATCCAGGCCAGGACAGCTTACCATCATTGATGGAACATTGAATTCAGAATTAAAGCAGCAAATTCTAAATGAAAATGTCAGGACATCTGTCTGAAACGAATGTGAGTCATACAGCAAGACGACCCTAAACACACAAGTGGTTCTACTAAAGAATGTCTAAATAAGAATAAAGCTGTTCATGCTGCACAAAGGGGTCACACCAGAACTCAGAACTTAAAGTGAAGGTTCTCATATTTTGTCACTCACAGACGTGTAATATTGGATTATATACAGTATATGCTGTATATAACTCATAACTGGAGTGTGTGTTTGTTTCGTGTGTGTATGCAGTTTGGGGTTTTTCATTTCTGAGTGTGACCGTGGTCAGTGGGTTTGCACTGACTGGTGTGTTTTTGGTTCCGTTGATGAGAACCCGATTCATGCACAGAGTTCTCATCTTCTTCATCGCTCTGTCCATCGGAACGCTGTATTCCACTGCAGTCTTCCAGCTTCTGCCTGAGGTCCAGTATATATATACACACACACACACACACACACACACACACACACACACACACTCAGACTCATCACCCAACTAACATTCAGTCTGCAACTAATATTCCTCTCACCGATGTACAGGGCATAGTTTTACATGGAAATGGGCGTGGCATATCTCTGGAAATGAATATATTATAATAGTAGAAATGGGCGTGGCATAACCATGTTAATGCACAGTGAAAGCACTAGATGTAATATTATAATGGAAGTTTAGCATAAACCTGGAAATGGTTGGTTTGTAACTGTAGAATCTTTTGAAGTGCAACCATGGGAACGATTGTAATGTGAACATGGAAACAGCCGTGTCCAACACTCCATATTTGAGTGGTGTAGTTGTGGACCAATCAGCTTCTTTGTCTAGGTTATTGCAGAAACTTCTAGTTTCTTCATTGACAGTCTGTGCGGAGTGCAGCAGCCATCTCATCTGACAACTCTCACAGTTTCGGTTCCTCTTCGGCTCATTTGGGTGCTACAAAGTGATGCGTGAATTTTCTTCATCTCTTCTCCTTCACACTCTCTCATTGCTGAGTCATTATGTAGGTCAGATTTCTCTCCGTTCTGTTGCTTCAGGCCTCGTCAACCTTCTCAGGCCAAAAGCACAGCACTCGCAGGCTCTTATTCACAGATCAGATTAAAGATTTCTACTATAAACCGACCACCTCTGACCACCAGTGATCACATATCATTAGCATAGTGGACCAGCACAGCAGTGACACTGAGATGAAAGCATGTCACCAGATTTAGCATCTACCACTTACACCATGAGTACAGAGCCTAACATAACCTAAAGTAACATATTATAAATGTAACTCATCACTTTCCAAATGCAGAGTGATTGTGCAGTTTGGACAGTTGCTAGGTGGTTGCTATAATATCCCAGGTGGTTGCTAAGTGGTTGCTAGGTTGTTGCTATTGTTGCTAGTCTGTTGCTATGTAGTTGCTATGGGGTTGCTAGTCTGGTACTAGGCTGTTGCTATGTGCTTCATACATGATTGCAATGGTGGTTGCTATGGTAATTCAATTGGTTGCTAAGTGGTTGCTATGGTATTCTAGAAGGTTTCTGAATGGTTGCTGTGTTGTCGCTAAGTGGCTAATAGGCTGTTAAATGGTTGCTAGTTGATTACTGGGCTGTTGCTATGTGGTTTCTACATGGTTGCTAGGTTGTTGCTATGATATTTCGGGTGGTTGCTTGTTGTATTTTTTTTAAATGAATGGAAGTCTATGGGAGGAACGATGGATGAATAAAGGACACAGAGGAGTCAAGTGTGATGACTTCACTATTAAACTCTGTTTTCCAGAAGGAAATTTTCTGATCCACTCACAACACACTAACACACAACCTAAAGAAGTTTTGGACTCGGCTGATCGAGTACATCTGAAGCAGAGAAACATGTAAATGTCTGGGTGACCTACTGAAGAACAGAATTGTTCTGTCCGTGACCCAGAACAGTATTGATTGTTGGTGCTGTTAGATTAGACTCTGCTCATTAAGAGAGTTAATGAAGTGCTGAATGGGGCTGTTGACTCAGGAAAGCTCCACCTGTGCGTCAGTAACAGAAGGAGGTTCAGGACAGCCTGAGGTCATTTCTAAAGGCCCGTGTTGTGTTGACTCAGGAAGTGAGGGAGTGTGTAAGGGGTGTATCAGACCCCCGCTGTTAGACTGCTGTTCAGATCAGGAAGGACATCTGAAAGCGCACTGCTTATGTTTGAGTATTAATGTTTATCAGCTGGAGAAAAGAGAGTTTAGTGAGTATTAACCTCCTCCAGGTGAAGAAACTACATCACTTTTAACCCTTTCATCACTAAATACAACAAAGAGTAATGGAAATAAACATGAAGGTTTGAAAGGATTGAATGGAAAACATTGAAATAAAGAAAAAGAAAGAAACAATGAAAGGAAAAGAAAGAAAAAAAGAGAAAGGGGGGAAAATGGAAAAAAAAACAAAGGGAATGAAACAAGTAAAGAATAAAAGATTAGGAGTAAAGAAAGTGAAAAAAGGTGGAGGTGTGGAGGAGTATGATGTAAAGTTGAGTTGAGGGATGGTCGGGGTGTAGAGTGGGTGAGGGATGAGGTGTAGAGTGGGTGAGGGACGGGGTGTGGACTGGGCGAGGGATGGGGTATAGAGTGGTTGAGTGGGTGAGGGATGTGGTATAGAGTGGGTGAGGGACGAGGAGTAGAGTGGGTGAGGGACGAGGAGTAGAGTGAGTGAGGGATGTAGTGTAGAGTGGGCGAGGGATGAGGTGCAGAGTGGGTGAGAGGCGGTGTGTAGACTGGGTGAGGGATGTGGTGTAGAGTGGTTGAGTGGGTGAGGGACGAGGTGTAGACTGGGTGAGAGGCGGTGTGTAGACTGGGTGAGGGATGTGGTGTAGAGTGGTTGAGTGGGTGAGGGATGTGGTGTAGAGTGGGTGAGTTGTGGTGAATAGAGTGGGTGAGTTGGGTGTAGGGCGTAGTGTAGAGTGGGTGAGTGGGTGTAGGGCGTAGTGTAGAGTTGGTGAGTGGGTGTAGGGCATAGTGTAGAGTGGGTGTAGGGCGTAGTGTAGAGTGGGTGAGTGGTGGTAAATACAAACCGGATTCCAAAAAAGTTGGGACGCTATACAAATTGTGAATAAAAATTGAATGCAATGATGTGGAGATGGCAAATATCAATATTTTAT
>BRDA01008716.1:8345-39021 GCA_036984385.1 Crenuchus spilurus
AACACCACTCTGGTTCAGATCGTGGAGGCCGTTCCTCCCAATCACGCCCCTCCAGGTGTCACTGTCATTGCCCACGTGAGCGTTGAAATCCCCCTTAAACAAGAGGTGCCTACTTTAAAGAATCTAAAATATATAACATTCTGGTTAGTTTAACACTTGTTTGTTTACTAAATAATTATTAACATATGTATTTATTCATAGTTTAGATGACTTTAGTATTAATCTACAATACAGAACATTTTTAAATAATGAAAAACTTGAACGTCCAGAAGGTGTCCAAACATTTGAATTTGCTTATTCAACCACACTGTACAGTTCATGGACCTGTAATATCCTCATTTGGCCTGTTTTACTCAGGGGAAAAAAGCTGACAAACAGTTACCTTGGTCTAGCAAATATTTGTGTGTGTTATGTCCTGCATAACTCTACTGTCATGTTACCCTGAATTGGCAAATATTTGTTTTCGGTTGTCAGGCAGCACAAACACTGCTACTTATACACTGTGTAGTTCATATCCACCGAACAAAAATGTGAAACTGTACTGTCTGAAGCCTTCCAGAGAAGATACCGAGCATAAACGTAACCGTATAGATGAAACATACCAGGTAGCCAAACTCAATGGTAGATATTCTTGCCTGGATCATGGACCACAGGCCCCAGAAGAAGTGCGAGGCGAGAGCAAACCTGAGAGGAAAGAGATGTTTGTTTTAAAGTATTGTGGAGAACACGTGAATGTGGAGAAACAAATGCCTGCCACTCGTGGATACATTCCAAGAAATTATTTCTCAATCTCCAGCAGCCTCTCTACAGTGAGTTGGGGGCCTAGAAAGGGTAGTTCATTACAGTTCAGATTTATAGAGCCTTGAGCTAAGTACTCAGTTTAGAGTCAATAAGCTCAGAAGAGCAAAGAGGATGTTCAGCCATCCATGCCTGACCTTCTGCTCTGAACGGCACAACCTGTTAAAGAAATTCTCATTTAAGTGTAGTGAGTTATTAAGACCAAGTGTTAAGTGCCTGTGTATGTTGTGGAAAGTAGTCTGTGTCCTAGGAAATATGCAAATATACAGGTTGCTTCATCTGTCGTCATAGGACATGTGCCTGTGTCATGTGACAAATGTGTGATAAATAAGCAAATGCACTACTTGCTGTGACTGTTTAGAAGTAAAAGAAATGAAACCTTAATGTAGTGTTTACTCTGGCAAATATGACATTCAAATTTGCTGATTTCTGTGAGCATCAAATAAAGCAGTGAAGCATGGTCACCTGTTAACTTCCACCAACATGTCCTCTCGGAGTTTCTGCTGCTCTTCCTCGCTCAGCTTCGCTAGTTCTTGGTCGTATTCTGACAGATAGCTTTTAAAGAAATGCATCTGAAAGAAATAAAAAAATAAAGCTTCATTTGTCTAAAGTACAACTAGTCATGCCATCCAGTGGAGCAAGTCCACAGTCCAAGTCCACACTTTAGGTCATCACTTGCAGTGACTAAAGTCCATCCTCCATCATCTCAATACCTGCTGAGCTTTGCTCGGGTAATTCTTGGTGTTGGTTTTGAAAAATGGAGACGTGTCACAGTTGTAGTCATACATCCACTCGCAGAAGAAGTTGCCAATGTCAAAGCCTCTGCAAGACAAACAGAGGTACCTTTAAATACAGTACACAAAATGCAGTGCTCACTTTTGCTGATTTTATTTTCCATGGGTTTCTGCTTATGCAGGGCAGAGTAAGCATAATGCACATTTGCACTTGGTGCACAATACCCTTTATCAGTGTTTTTTTTATAGCTGCACATATTTTTTGACTCAATGGGACAGTCCTGTCACCTCAGAAAAAGGCAAATACAGACTCTGCCTGACAAATGGCTAATCAGCTGGCAGAGCTCCTGAACACAGTAGGTCTTTGAGACGAGCTTCACAGCTGCTGTGGAAACCAAGACAAAAGAAACATCGGACACATCTTGAGGCCATGAGGGCTGCTCACCCTGGTGGACTGACACTGTAAAACTAGACCTGCAAACCAGGAGAGAAAGTAATCCTTTGACTTTTTTGAGGTTTTTATACAAGCTAATGTAAAAGGCCCTCATTTGCTGAATCCCCTTCTGTGTTTACAAAAATTAAATCACCACCCTAGTGTCGCCTTCAAATGCCACAGAGCATCACATTTTTGAGCTTGGGTGTCCACGGATGCCAGCTGAAACCTGATCCATCTTGTGTTGGAACACGTGCGGGAACATTAAAGGCCTTGACAAAACTGTTTTGACTGGCCATTGGGATGGCTGCCAGAGGATTCAATGTCTGGAAGCTGATTCCAAGAAATGGGGCTCCCTAAGCATTCCTGACTTATCAGACTCACTGCTTTGGGATAATACTGAGAGAATAAAAAAGGAAACACCTCTCAGTTTGTCACAAATGCACAAGATCCAGAACCTCAAAGGACTAGCAGGAGAAAGAGCCATAGTTCTGAAGCCACAGTGCTGGTTTTGAAATGCAGAGTTTATAAAGAAGCACACTAACCTAGAGTGCTTTTATATTCGGCCATGCAAAGTCAATATATACCCATGCACTTAAAAGGACAAAGTGGGTCATTCTCAGGTCGTATTTTGAATCTTGGCACAAGCCCACTAACATTATCAACTGTGTCCTTGTAACTCTCTGAGATAAAAAAAAGGTATAGGAAGCCATATAGGGAAACCAATACAAAAGTCATTAAGCACAACCCCAAATACACTGTTCTTAGAAATAATGTGATTACAGACATCTCAGAAGCATGTGAGAATGTTTCTTAACCCATTTCATTAAACTGGTGATGCAAATATACATTAAAAAATCTAAACAGAGTCAAATGTCAAGGTGACAATAAAAATGTTTTTGCATTTTCGAGTAAACTGTAGTGCATGAATTCTATGTATTTATGGAATTGTGAACTGGAATTGTTAAATGCAGAAGTGTATTTCCTGTAAAGTATGTGCTCTTCACACATAAAATCAATGAAACATGGTTAATCATGGGTTCAGACAACTGTACATTCAGCACTAGAAGATCTACACACCTGTAGTTGTAGCTGCTGTACTCAAAGTCAATCAGCATGAGCTTTTGCTTGTCCATGTTCTCTCGGCCACTCAGGAGAAGGATGTTTCCTGTACACAAATGCATTGATGAGGCATTTAAGGAAACCAAAAATTTTAATGTACACAATGTTCTCCTTTTCCCAAATGTTGCTGGTCAACCTTCTTCTGTTTTGCACATGAGGCTAATGTGGCTAATAAGGACGTTTAAAAACCCAACAGTGTTCAAACAGTATGCCTAATCAATCACATACAGTGGAATTAACTGAGTGGAACCTCAGTTATTGTTTGCCCTGGTTATCGTACAATGCTGTTATCTTTGACTTTTTTCAAAGAAATGTTGTCCCAGTTATTGTTCATCCACCCAGCATGCCTACATGGCTCGGTGCTAATTTCATGAAAACAAATCATCCACCCACGTGTTTGTCATTGATTCTGCCATCATTTCTCATTGATAATGCTCAAAACAAACTAAAACATGTCACACTAAAGCGATGGCACGCAGCACTACCACCTGAAAACAGGTGTACTAAACAAATAGCAGCTGAGAACACAGAGAACAGGTGTTCAAAACAAACGCTGCTGGCTGAACTACACCAGCATGCTCTAAAACGGAGTGTATACCCATAAGAGTGATGTTAAATGTTCATTTATCCATTTTATTAATCTTTTGTATTTATTTCTCATTGTGTTCTGTATGTAAAACGGAAGTTATTCTATATAAAATGTGTTTTTGTTAATATTTTGGAGTGTCTGGAACAGATTAATTGGATTTACATTATTTCTTATGTGAAATATTACTTCAGTTATCGTTCGTTCCCCTGTACTGTCCTCAAACCACATCAAATTATTTGTTATTTCTATGTGGTTTCTGACACTGTGAAAATGGACAATCCTACTAACAAATGCTTTAAAATGGTTGCAATTACTGATTTTGCATGATGCTAATGGCTGGGTATAAGTGTCCGTTATTTGTTAGCCAGATTAGCCTCATAGTTGAAGAGCAAAACTAAAGATTCAGACACTAAATGTGTTTGCAGGTTGACTATATTTGAGAGAAGTAGATTTGTTTTTTGGCTGAAAGAAGACTTTAAAGTGCACTGTTTGCTCTACCTTCTTGTAAGTCATTGTGGCAGAAGACAACAGGAGACTGAGTGGACTCCAACAGACACCTGGACACACAAATCATTTACTAGTCTTCTCATTCTTCTCAATCTGATGCTGCCATTCAGTACTACATGCAAAGGTTTTCTCAATCAGTGACTTTTGCTCTCAGTCAACTTGTTCTCAGTCAACAAGAATGTACACTGAACATGGAAAAACCCAGAAAGTATTTTAGCTGTAACATGTCTATAACATGCACACACTGGCTTTGTTGACTGGGTAGGTGTTAATGTTTCTTTGCTTCATTACCTGAGGCTCTCCATCTCCTGAGGCAAGTTGTAGCTCATAAGGCGGGCGAACTTACGCAGATGTGTTTCTCTGGTGAAGGTCAGGCTTTGCACCTGACTCATGTATCTGTGCAGGGGAGGAGGGCACAATGAATGACCTTGTGATTCAGTAGGTTGCTAGGCCATAAACATTCAACAAAATTTATCAAACCCAGTTCATGAGAATTCCCAGCCCTCCCCATTTACACTCCAACTCCTAAAATATCTGAGCCTGGTATTCATCATTCTGTAGATTGTGCTACACTGCAGGTGGTCAGGAGTGGAGATATAATCTATCAGGTGGGTGTCCTGAAAGTCTGGGTTAGCAAGCTCTGACATGAGAAATCAATCCCTCGCTCTCACACTAAAGCCTGTCACCTACAGCAAAAGCTGTTAGTTAATATTTACCCACACATGAGGAGGAGCTGGAGATTATGGTGCTTTCCAGTATGACAACCTGAACTACTGAAACTAGACTTGCAGGTCACTTACTTGTCCATAGTGCCAAACAGCCATTTGGGCTCTTTGTTGAAAGGCATCCTCATCTTGTGGAACTTGGAGATTTTTTCTGCAATTTCAGCAGTTATACTCGGAATTCTCAGCTCTTCAGTTGCGAGTTTCCGGCTCTGTGAATGCAGAAAAGGCAGAGTCAGGAGGCATAAGACGAGTGACTGGTGATTTATGTAGGTAAATTATAAGCTAGCTCTAAGTAGTATTTAGCTCTAAGACAATGCCACCCTCTCAAAACATAACAACATGAAATAATGTCTACTAAGAGGTCTATTGTGAGATTTTTTACTTTCCTTCCAAAATCAATGTCCGAATTGGAAAATTGTATAACATGTAAAAAGAACAATTACATTAATTAATTAATTTTATTGGGTAATATCACATGGCATAATTAATAAAATGTCCATTCTTCACAATCCATCATCACATTTATTTTACATATCACTTAACAATACATTCAAACACCTCTAGTATATCATTTAATTGCACTTTTTTCCCCACAAACCTTAATTGTCTAGTACAGTGGAACCTCAGTTTTCATCGATGTCTTTTAAAGGGCCTGATGATAACCGATATGAATGATAACTGAAGTAATATTTCACATAAGAAATAATGTAAATTCAATTAATCTGTTCCAGACACTCCAAAATATTAACAAAAATACATTTTATATAGAACTATATAAACTATATAACTATATAAAGCTCAGTTTTAGAGCATTACACTTTAGTGTGACATGTTTTAGTTTGTTCTGACTGTTATCAACGAGAAACAATGAGAAACAAAGCCAGAATGAACAACAAATGTGTGGGTGAGTGACGAACATGTGGGTGGATGCTTTGTTTTTGAAAAATTAGCAGCGAGTCACGTAGTCAAAACCGAGCGGATGAACGATAACTGGGGCAAAATATTCCCCAAAAAAGTCAACAATAGCCGAACTGCAAAATAAACAGGGCAAACGATAACCGAGGTTCCACTGTACTGTACTTAACAACTCCAACCAACATTACTTATCTTAACTTTTATCTGAAAAATACAGTCTGTGTCAGTATTATATCATCATTCCCTGTGTAATACAGCCAATATAACAATAGCAATGCAACAATACACTGAGCCGTATCGATGGATGTGATGTATAAACACTGATGCATGAATATTTGTTTTTACACCTCTTCCAATATTCCTCTCTGTACACTCATATGTCATTGGTGACAGTATAAGATAAGACAGTATAAGAAAATAAAGTCTTGCTTGTTTTCACATTAAAGTGCTTTTCTGGTGTGATATTTCATATTTTTGATTTCTGGCCCCAGTATCAAACCAAATTGTGGGACATTTTGAAAATCACTGTGAAAACACTGTGATTAAATGTGTGATTTACACCCCTAATAATAATTAAAAAATGTGAACTTAAATATGGAATATCAAATATATTTAAACTGCCTAATTGAAGTCAAATTTCATAACTGCTGTAATTAGTCTAGAGTCTATTCTTAGCCTTTAAAACAGAATAAAACAGAAATAAAACACCACTGCACAATAATAACATTGGCAGACTTGCACATACATGCACAATAAAAATGTGGACAACGCACTCTTTGATTCCCATGCAAGTATGCAAATATGGCAAAGACATGGTGTCACAGTGAGCCAATCATACATGGCTCAGCCTCAGTTACATGGTCTTCACATTTTCCTATTATTGTCCTCCCAAAGTGTGAAATACAAACACACACATACAAAGAGACACAGGCAATTCCTGCTGTCTGATCGATGATCATGCCTATACACTGTAAGACTCACTGGCACAAACTGTTCCAGTCTCCCCTGGGGGAAGATGCCATAGAGCTTAGGGCCCAGCTGCCTCTCAGCCAGGATGGCAAACATCACACTCTCCAGGATCATAGCTTCAGCTCCCTGCAGAGACACAAACACACACACATGATTTAACACACACTCAAAAAAAAACGTCAACCTTCTCACTCCTTCCAAATCGCACCACTAACAATGGCCTCAGTAATTGGTGAACTGGAAGGTCACATGACTGGGACATTGGACTATTTTTGGAGATCTGTATGGATGGGATAGTGGGTGGTTGTTAGTTGGGGTCGTTAACACTGCTCATCCTTAGGAAGGGGGGTTAGTAGGACAGAGGGATGAACTCATCCACTCCGCGAGACAAGCTGAGGCTAACATGCCCAAGCTTAGTAGTAACAAGCTTATGGTTTGTCTCAGTAGATTCACTGCTCAGTGTAGCAAGAAAATGAACAAATACACAAAAAAAACTGCTGAAATTGTCTATAACAAACTGTAATATATTGAAAATATATCCCAACACATATTTTACATATTTATATTCTATATTATATAATAAACATATAATTCAGTTTCTCATGGGTCCATTCAGGGCAGTCTTTGTTTAACAACCTCTGTATTCATTCTCCAATGATTTTAATGAAACGGCAGCTTTTTCAGACTAATGGTCACATGTGAATTCAGCAGCAGCACTGGAGCAAGTCAAGCTCAGCGAGAAAACGACAGCTCCAAGAAACAAGTGAACGATTGTAAGGGGACGAGCTGAGCCTGCCAAACTTCCCCAGTCTTTAATTGTGCCTGCTTAACTAAGGATGACATCAGGCTTTTTCAGAAGGGCCTCAAAACTGTCTTCGAATGCCAAACACACTGAGTTCCCTCTTCGTTTTATTTTACTTCAAGAAACGCACTGTAATTGGATTTTTACAAATATACAAATGTAACATATCATCACAAACACTCGTATTGGAATAATTAGAAAAAAACCTGATATTACAAAAAGGTCATTATAGACAGCTTACTTCCTTAATTATACTACTGTATATGTACACTAGGATGGTCCAGGGTGCGCATGTTTTTTTTTTTTTCCTCTCACCTTCCATTTGATGCTACTACTGTGGAAAAGTCAAAGTGTCATTTTTTTGAAGATAAGTTTATATATGTGTGGTCAATGCTCAATCAAATGATATCACATTTGTTGTAAATACAACTTTTACTAACAGAAGGTCAATGATTAAATAATGCAGCTTAGTTTACTTACTGTAACCTCAACTTTTAGTTACTTTTTCTATTTTGATGTTTTACTATGAAATATTAATTGCACCTTACATTTTGAATTGCAGACCAAGTGTTTCAGTCAGTCATAGTGAGCAGTGCAGCTCTACATAATTAAATGGTTTGTTGTTGGTTTCTGTACTTTTTGTTATGATGTCTGTATAAATTGGTAATAATCGCTTATATGAGAAAATCTGCTTGCATTGAGCCTAAATACTCTAAATATTCATTTGTTGTTAATTCCAGCCATAAATTAAAATAAGAGGCTGGGAGTTTTTTGGAAGTCTAACATTTTGGACCATACTAATATACATAGAGATATAATTAATATGATGGCCTTGTACAGTGTGTGTAAAGTATGAAAACAGAACAAATATTGCATTTGTGGTCTCTGTGGTGAGAAGACTCAGTCTGCATTATGTAATATATTACATTAGTGCTGATGTGGAAGTTCTGTCAAGAAAATCTTCTCAGCTCCTAATCTCGATTACAGTAATCATCCTGTCATTCATGCGCTCACAGAGACACAGTCAAGGATAGTCAGTCCAATTAATAAGATGAACGCAAAGCTCTGTGGAATAAATCAGCCATGTTTTATGAAACATTTTCTGCAACAGAAGAAAATAATCCCTTAAAGAATCTGAAATCAAATCAGAGTGCAATAACTTTGTAAAAAATACCATTCAAACTGATTTTTCCTGAAGTTCTCTGCCCTGCCTCTCCACCTGCACTGACTGCAGAAAGAATGCAATGATAGGGATGTAAAAATCAATCAATCTGTAGTGATAAATTGGTCAAATTAGCATGCAATCTAATGCACCATCTACATGTTTCCTCTCTGTACACTCCTATGTTGTCTACTGCTTATGACTATTTACTAATAAAATGTTCAAAATCTGTTTGCATTTGTAAGTTAATTGAAATGTAACAGATTGTGTGAAATTTCATTAGATTAGATAAAACTTTGTATTTAATTGCACACAATGGAATTTTACCTCCACATTTAACACATCCGTGCAGTTAAACACACACACTATTAAACACACTAGGCTGTGAGAACATGTGCCTGAAGCAGTGGGCACCTGGGGAGCAGTTGGGGGTTAGGTGCCTTGCTCAAGAGACTTCGGTCATGACCTGCCCTGGGATCGAACCACTAACCTCGCCTAGGTGAATCAATTTACTGTACATAGATTACATTTACTTGTGTTAACCAAGAAGTTCATGCTTCTGTCACAAGACCAGATCCCTAACCACCAGGTTATGGCACCCAAGAGCACCAGCCAGGACTCGAACCTAGAACCACTGTGCCACTGGCCTGCAAAAAACAATCAAATGTTTGCACATTTTGATTGAAAAACATCTGATTGTTAACTTCAAGAACTGATATAAGATCACACAGTGATTAAAAGTGTGATACAGGCTATTATATGTAAACTGCATAACATATTTAAATAATCCTCACTTCCTTTTACTCTGAGGATTCATATGACCCTCTCTTGTGCAATCTCCCAGTCAGGAGAACGCCAGTAAATGTGTGGGAACAACATCCTGTCCTCTCCAGCAAAGCATAACAGGAACACAAAGAGCAGAAGGCAGCTTTAGCCCGCAGTGTGGAAGGATATGGCACTTCCTCTAAATGTAGAGCCACTCAGGAAGTAACCTTTCACTTGAGGTTCTTGAAATTTGATGAGAAATGAAGTGCAGAAAACAGTAGGGAAATAATTGGATGTGAAATCGTTAGACCTAAATGGATGATGAACTGTGGAGACTTGATTAGCAACATGCCTTCTTCCTTAGGAGTCTGCCATTTCACACTCCACTCAGGGGAGGCGCCCTGCTGAGACCTTCAGGATACACATACACTACCAGTCAAAAGTTGTAGAAAGTTTCTGGTATGCACCTAGTTGGTCAAGGATTCATTCTACTGCAAGATAATGACCCAAAACATCAGTCCAAGCTCTGCCAGAACTACCTCAGAAAAAAAGAACAAGCTGGTCAGCTTGAAAACATGGAGTGGAGCACAGTCTCCAGACTTAAACCCCATCCAGCTGATTTGGGATGAAGTGAAAAGCAAAGCAAACCTACAAGTGCCAACATTTATGTGAACTTCTGCAGCAGATTTGTGAAAAACTGTCTGAAGAATATTTGATGTATAAAGAATGTCACGAGTATGTTCAGCTGTTATATCTGACAAAGGTGCTACTTTAGTCCAAAGTTTAGATACATTTTGTCTATAAATTGATTCCATGAGTTCTTACTTAACTCTTGTGCTTTCATTTCAGAGTGCAATCAGACATTAAACTCAAACATTTTCAATACAAAACTGGTTATATGGGTGTTCTATAATTTTTGACTGGTAGTGTATGTCACAAAAGAGAAAGGAAGGCAAACCCTTTACTCCAATCTAAAAAATTAGAGTGGTTTAATTAAATCTGGACTTCTGCAAAGGACTTGTATCTTTCTTACTCTCATAACTACACAACTCTCAGTTTCTAAATACAGTGGTAACCCTACTTACGAGCATCTCTACTAACGAGTAGAGATCTTGGAATATTTTTGTTCCATGTAACGACTAAAATTCCAGCTAACGTAAATTTCTTCAACTTTGCCAAACCGCTAGGAGCGCTGCGGTCGTAGCATCTCCTAGATGTAACCGTAGAAGAAGAGGTCAGTCAATACCTTTGACCGCTGGCAAGTAAAAGTGAAAGTGCCTGTTGAAAGCGACGCTAAGGTAGCAAAAGGTAGTGAACAAGAAAGTTAGATACATTTTACTTTTACTTTTCATATGATAAGTGTAACCATGCAGCCGCCAGCCTACACAAGCACCGTCAGTCTCCCTCTCATTAGTGGCCAGCCTACACGAGCGTCGTCGTCGTCACGTTTATGTTTTAAAAAACCCATATAAACACATTATTTAGCATATTAAAGTATACTGTATATTAGCCGGCTGACATGGATTAATCAGTTTTACATGTATTCTTATGGGGAAAATGCATCCAGCTAACGAGCATTCCAGCTAACGAGCTCGGCTCCTGCATGGACTAAACTCATAAGTAGGGTTACCACTGTACTTTGTAATAATTGCTGGTTAATAAGCTTTAAGATTTAAAATAGAATAATAAGGCAGTAGTGGACTCACCCAACTGGACCAGATTTGAAGTTTTCGTCTAGGTGAACCAATTTATCTAGAAGTTGACTGTACACAGATTACCTTTACTTGCGTTAACCAGGAAGCTCCTGCTTCTGTTAGTGAACATACTTCTGAAGTACCACAGGATTTTCTTCACAGTTCTGAATATGAATGCTTATATGTCAAGTAATTTGAGCTTAGGAAAGCACCCGCTCCTGACTGCTCCTCACCTGCTCCATCCTGGCACCTCCAATTCATTAGCACCTGCACCTGTTCTCCATTAAAGACTCTTTAACACATTCATAGTCTCCTCTGCTTTCCTTGTAAAGCCTTAGTTACTTTATGCCAACACTGGAAAACTGTATTTGTCCTAGTTTACTTGTTTTTCCACTGGTTCTGGGTTAATTGTGGCAATTTTACCTTCTGTTTCTGATTCTGATCATTTTGGACTTTGGAAAAGTCAAGTAAAGTAAGCTGGCATATCACACACATTAATCAGAGTATTATTCACACAGAAATAATTTAAAATGGACTAGTCTGTATCTATGTAAGTTCCTAGATGGAGATATTTTGAAGAGTATGGTTCTGTACTTTCTGGGAATATTACAGAGACCAAGCAATCAGTATTATTTAATATTACAAACTTGAGCTCTGATCAAAGCATAGCCTGTCCAAGCACATAGTCAAACTCAAAAACTTGCACAAAACTATGAGGGATTATCCTGTCCATAAGCTGTGAAATATTCAACAATTACAGCTATATGTGCTGGAGTCAATTCTCTTAACTTTGGTCATTAAGATGAATTGGGAGTTCAACTCCTTGGACTTAGGCTCATTATTTAGATGTAAATATGTAAATATTTATGTAAATGGTGTGAATTATTCAATCCCTACTGCATAATAAGGTGCAAAATCAAAGCTACCATTAAGCTCTTTGACAAACCTATTAATAAAATGTTTTTAATGGCAGAACCAGGTCCATTCCTATCTGTTTATAAGTCTCTTCTTCCTCAGGAATGACTTGGCTGGTGACACATTTGTTATGCCATTCTGATAATCTGAAATGTGTGACATGTTTTTAACTGCCAAGATGTTATCCCAATCTGAAATGTTTTCCTAGCTAAGCCTGGGCTTTTGTTCTTTTCTGGCCATCTCCCAAACTGGTAAGAAGTCATTCAGTCCCAACCGTGTGTATTAGGCAAAGAAACAGAGCCCATTCAGGACGGCATTATGCTGTGGAATGCTCATGGAATGTACATTTTATAGGATTGTATTACAGCAGATAATTGACAATACATGAGATTTCATCCATACAGCCAACAGTGGATCTGTTTGTCTGTTAGTCTGAAATGTGACAATTTATGTTTTGCTCAAATGTATGTTCAAGTTATTAAAATACATTTAAAACACTGATGTGTTACATACACTGAAATAATGCTTAAGCGGTTCCATTTTCACATTTACTTTTTAATTAATTCATCATCTTCTAGTTACGTTTTTAAAATGCTTCACTAAGCAAAATCTGCTTTTGCAAAAGACAAAAAGTTATCCTTTTCTGGATGACGGCTTAAAAAAACTTCCTACATTGAGTGACTAAAGCATGTTCTGCAAACAAACTCTGAGACAAAAAGAAAGTATGAGTTGGTGAAACTTTAGCTGCCCATTTTACATAACATGTAAACATGTAAACATAACATTACATAACATGTAAACATGCTTTATGCTTTCCTGTATAAACAGTGACATAAAAATATCACCTACTGCCGTTATTTGAGCATATCAGCTGCCTTTTACAAATGGAATACCTGAAATGTTCCGAAATTTTTTATCATTTAAAGTTACATTTGGGAGATATATGGGGTTTTTGAACATTAATAATTAATTACAAATTAATTCAATTCTCTACTTTAATTTTGCAGAATTTCCCCATGAAGTGCAGAAAACATCTGAAAGTGATTGTTATGCCCGACTTTGCCTCACTGGTTTCTAAATTATCCCATCCCTGGTCCAACATAGAGAAATGATATAAAACATCACACAAACCTATTAGTGTGACTTTGTTTGTGCTGTGGATGAGTCATCCAACACAAGGTCTTGTATAAACAACAGTAACAGACCGATCAGAAGACTGTTAGTTTACAGGATAAATCCAAGTAAACATCAATCAAACGTCTGACAGTAAGACTATGAGACATCTCTTGATAAATTCATGACAGATCAGCTGAAGTGACTGTGGCCATGGCCCTGCCAAAGTCCATTCTATGACTCAATGCTGTGACTCATACCTGGGGAAACAATCCCAAAAGGTCAGAAATATTAAAAGCATTAATGTCCTTTAAAGCAAATCCTCACCAAGCTAATAGTGATTACAGTGTTTATACATGAAAGCCATTAGTTATCATTTAACTAATATCATGCTAACTGGTCCAAGAGGTTTTTCATCACAATGAAGAACCAAGTAGTCAGGTAAAGTTTTTTGACTTAAAGTTTTACATAAAAACCACTGGTGTTACTAAAAAAAACCTTCAAGATCCCTTTTCAGAATTCTGATGAAATATGGCTCATTATTCAACTATAAACGGTAAGACTGCTTAATAAGTGCTGTGATTTTCTTGGTAACTGCTGTGAAACTAACATATAAAATGTCAGAAGTTAAGCAGTAATGAACGTGAGAGGAACTGAAGCATGGACCGTTAAGTTTTCTTCACTTCTAAGTAGCTGGACTGAGAGTGAGAGGAAGTGTTTCTCCAGTGATTTTGAGAAAGGACATCTCAGCAGTCATCATCACTGTCGTTACAAAACCCAAAATGCTTTTTTTACATGAGAAGGCAAAACAGTCTTACATTGAAATTTAAGTTAATGTAACAATAATTTATTCCAAGCAAAGTCAGACTGGCTCTCTGCTGGCCCATTTTTTGTGGGATGCTTGTTGTGACAAAATGAAAAATCAGCAGACATTTCCCCAATGTTTTTATAAAAATAGGGCTTTGGTATCATAAGTACTTTTCTACAAAATATAAAATAACATTCAAGTAGCATGAAATCAAAATGTAGGGCCAAAGACTTGTTGTTCTTCTCTCACAGATCAGAACGTACACAGTTCAGCACAAAAATGGCAGAAGAGTGTGAGTGAAATAAACTGCTGTTAAACATCCATATTTCATTGCATGGATCACTGGCTGTGAGGTTTGGTTCCCTGGGCAACACCTGCTGCCTCATTCGCTGGCTTAATCAGTCTCTGACTGTCTATCGCCTCTGTCTCTCTCTCTCTCTCTCTCTCTCTCTCTCTCTCTCTCTCTGACTAAGCAGTGATCATGTGACTTCAGGGCAGGGCAGCAGCTGTGGGGTTTTTCCACTGCTTTATGCCCCATGCAGATCACCCCTCTCAATCAGCAGAAAGTGAACAACATCATCCACTGCAGAGGTAAAGATCTACTGTGTTGTAATGACTGCGTAACTATGCATGGAGTTCATGCAGTGTGAGTAGAGCACAAGCATTGAGAGGCAGGTGGGGAAAGTAACCCTAGATTAACACAGGCAGAAGAGAGCACATGCGAAGTAGGCAGCTGAAGTCCAAATAGGGCAGACAGGCGAGCCGGCTGACGTCCGGTAGCTGACAGCAGGTTTAAGCTTCTAATGGGATACTTCACTACGTGCACTAGTAATGCGACTCAGTTGCGTCAGGGGAAGTGTAGCATGTTTAGGTCACTAACTCTTGGTCATCAATCCTCAAAGAAATGACACATTACCATGTGATGCTGAAGCAGTACAGGAATATTAGTGAGATGTTGTTAAAGGTGGTTTCAGTTTTCTTTACCTGCCCAGAGACGCCAATTGAAAAGGAGCAACTGTAAATCTGAAGTGTACAGCTAACCCGAATAAAGTAACAATTTTAAAGTATCACAAGTATCATTTCAGCTCTTGCTTTGCCAAGATTGACTCCTTAATTCACACTGAAGTTTTCACTTGGCTTAGAATGCCTCTTTGCAGTGGCAACCATCAAACATGGCAGTCCAGAATATGTTTATGGAAGAACATGACCTTCAAGGATAAATCACAGCAAGGACAATTCAAAACAGAACATAGTCCCTGCGCTGAAAATATAAACAGAGCATCAAAACAGCAAAGGGACTGTCCAAATTTCTCAATATGACAAGTGAATCTGTAAAAATACCACTGTAATATCATGGTCATCCATGACTGAAGACTGGGGCACAAGTACAGGTGGTACAGAAGAATACTTATGAGCCAATATGTGAATAGAAAGATTAATCAGCAAAGCATGGAAGTAATTTCCTTTTCTGTTATGTCCAGTGACTATATGTCGTATGAGGAGGGCTGATGACAAAATAGGAAATAAAAAGTTCCTAGAAGATGCTTAGAGTTTAAGGGTGATTCTTAAAATGCACACAAATCTCACACAAAACCCGAAGTCCCCCCCCCCCCCCAAAAAAAAAAAACCAAACAAAAAAAAAAAATTCCCCCAACCAAACAAAACAACCCTTTTCCATTTGTTACTTACTTGAAAGTGATTTTCTTTGTTTGACTGTCTGGATTCCCCTTTATTACAGGACATCTAGCAATGAGAGAAAAAGCAAAAGACTAACCATGAGCACAAAAAGTTTGTTTTCTTTTCTCCCCCTTTTATACAGAGCCATTTGTTCATCTTCATAAGGAAACAGCAACAGACGATGAAAAAGTCCTCTCCATTTAAAGAAAAAAAGACAGTTATAATTCAATGCAGCCTATTAATGCCATCTTGGAAGCATAGGGGAGTATAATTTTCAGTAAAACCCAAAATGCATTAACTTTATCATCAAGCAAGAGTAGAAAATACAGAAGATTATGACAGGCTCAATAGCAAGGAATTTATGGCTGACTGTTTAAAATGTGTGGGTCTCGCAGATGGTGACCCAAGTTTTTTTTCCTTAAGGCTAAGTCAGTTCTCTGAGAGTTGAGCATTTATTAAGTAGGTTTATAACTGCAATCATCAAAAACACATTCCAGCTCACTGATTCCTAGGCTGTGCTCAAATATGGCTCAGAACAAGAAGCCATTAGTTACCTTTGTAGAAAGAACTAATTTATCAATCTGAGGTTTTTGGTAACCAGGTGCAGAACATTAATGCTTTCAACACTACAGCAATTATGGAACCATCAATAAAAAGTCTATTTTATCACAGGCCACAATGGACTTTCAATTTGTGGAGATTTTTTTTTATTAATATTAATATTATCTTTATTAACATTAACATACAGTACCAGTCAAATGTATGGACACACCTTCTCATTCAATATTTTTATTTATTTAGTAAATGAATACTGGTCATCCAGACTATGAAGGAACACATAATGAATCATGTAGTAAACCTAAAAGTGTTAAACAAACCAAAATATGTTTTAGATTTTAGATTCTTCAAAGTAGACACACAACTGATGTCTCAAACACATTAAGAGGCAAGAAATGCAAGTCATGAACTCTTGACAAGACACAGCTGTTAACTGAAAGCCATTCCAGGCGACTACCTCATAAAGCTGACTGAGAAAATGCCAAGAAAGCTGTCATCTAAGCAAGAGGTGCCTACTGGGAAGAATGTAAAATATAAACATATTCTGATTTGGTAACACTGTTTTGTTTACTAAATAATTATATATGTATTTATTCATAGTTTGGATGACTTTAGTATTAATCTACAATCTATCTATCTAATACAGACCATTTTTAAATAATGAAAAACCACTGAATGTCAAGAGGGTGTGCCCAAACTTGTGACTGGTACTGTATACAAACCCTGTCTTAATAAAAAAGCAGTGTCTATTTGTGTCCTCTACAAATATTATATATTATTATTATAAATATACTGAGAGACGGTATAGTTAACAAGTAAGATTATACTAATCAGCACTGTGAAAATTGCAACAAGAATAATAATATTTTAGCTATGCAATGTAGTTTTCTTCATTTTTACAAAATATCAGGTCATACAGTGCAGAAAACATAATAAAGTCTGCTTTTGATATGTTCAGCTCAATGTAGCCTAAAGCAGGAGTAATGATTTAAGTATGCTACTTGCATGATACTAATTGCTGAACATACATCATTAGAGCTTCATGATAGGTTTACTTTATGTTGAAACAGAAGAATAGGGAGCTACAGTCCAGCTAAAAATAAACTACATCTCTGTTTTTGCTCATAGCAATCTTTAATCAATAAGATTAAATGTATCAAATAGAAAGAAAGAAAAAATAGAAAGAAAGCTGCTTAGATGCCAAGAAAGCTGGCATCTAAGCAAGAGGTGCCTATTTTGAAGAATGTAAAATATAAACATGTTCTGGTTTGTTTAACACTTGTTTGTTTACTAAATAATTACAGATGTGTTTATTCATAGTTTGGATGACTTTAGTATTAATCTACAATGCAGAACATTTTAAATCATGAAAAACCACTGAATGTCCAGAAGGTGTGTCCAACCTTTTGATTGGCACATTAACATTATTAACATTATATTGAATTTGTGTTTGCTCTGAAGCAATGGCCAAATTCTCTGAAATTAGGTCATGACCTCAGTTAAGGGTTTTATCTAAGGTTTCTCTGACTTAACCAGTGACTTCACAGGACAAAAATGTGGGGCAGGTAAAAACTCATTTCTTTTTTATAGAGCCTGAAAATGTCCAAAGGTCAGCGATAGGATCAAAGAAAAAAAAGAAAGGCTGGCTGCCCACTAAACTGCACTGACTCTGTTTACTGTATTTAACATTCTCTAAATGATTTAAAGAATGTGTGTAGAGAAAGCAGACAGAGGCAGAGGGTATTTCAGACAGAGAGCAATGCGCACAATAAGGGTCAATGTCATAACTTTTTAAGCTTTTGACATGATGTGCGAGAACTTGGTTGAAGACAATGCTGTGGCTTCAGGGGATCTAATACTGTACCGTGACTGGTATGGTGGGATCACCTGGAAACAAGAGTGCTCAAGGCACGCTCCTTTGGCAAGCCTACGGCAAAGAAGACACGCATGTACAGCCATGGAGGTACATCACCCAACAAATACGGCAGTCCTCACTCAAACACCAGCACGCAGACGGACAAACATGGCACGCAAACTCCCACTCTTACACATAACACACAAACACACTCCTTTTCTCAAAGAGGAATACAAAAAATGTCCACTCTTTGGTGTCGAAATTTCAGTCATAAATTATTGGGGCGGCCCTTAATTTTAAGGTAAATTCATGGCCTACAGTTTCAGAGAAGAGTAAGCACTCTATCTGATGATTGTGTTTATTTATCACATAGGAAATCAACACATTGGTCTAATAAAGGCAGACAGTTTCCTATTTAAACTTGGTCAGGCCATGAATTGGTCATTTGGCATAAATTCACTAACTCAGCCCACAGACTATCAAGTTTACACATTAATGATTAACTTACTTGAAAGCAGGAATGTGAATGGCGTGAGGAGGAGAGCAAAGTGAATGTGGTCCAATAGTTATCCAAGAGGTTGATCTAACCTTATCTTTCGTTTACATTACATATTCTGAACTGTGAATCTGTTGTAATAGCTGGACTGTGGCCACAGACTAGTGGGCGTTTTCAGTATTTCCATTTTTTAAGCTAAGATGGAGAACCCTGGGTTGTGTAGACATGTGTTAAAGTGGTCTAAGGTATGACCCACCATTACCTCACTGCACAGCTACAGCAGCTACAGTGAAACTCAAAGCAGATGGCAATGCTCATTGGAGATTGGTGTGAATGGTGAAGCCCACCTGCAGAATGGCTCCATAAAGGCGCAGCAGCACGTTCCTCGGTTCGTCCCCAACACTCTGCTGCTCCTCCGGGAGGGCGCAGAGGAACAGCTTGTTACTGAGACCCCCCCTGTGAGAACAAGGAGGAAAACCACAAAAATAATCATTAAACACAGTTAGACATACATCACTCATTAACTCGTGGTGGCACGTTTCAGAAACTATCACAACATATGCAGTGCAGTAGCTATAAAATTGAGAAAAGTGGATGCTGGTTTAGGAATGAACCCCTAATTAGCATGTAGAAGAGAACAAACACAAAGGCGTACGTATGTCAAGAACATCACCCAGCCTACCTGATGACAGTGATCTGGAAGTCATCTTCTTCTACAGATTTCCAGGCTCCGTGGAGAAACTCTTTGCACCACAGATACGCCTTATGCTTCGTCTGCTGGTCGGGTTCGTCCGGGCGAACGTCTTTGCACTCGGGCTCCGTGTCTGGCTGCACCTGGAGCGCGTTTTCTGTCACTAGTAAACCCAGCGACATTGAAGGGGAAGAGGAGACCCCATTGATGAATTTGGTCTTCATGTTTGCCTAAAGAAGACAAGTAACGGGTTTCATAGAACAAAGAGAGCAAACTGGAGATGCCTGCGTGTGCAGCTGATAGGTGGGTTGTGGAAAGGACAGTACAGACTGAAACCCAGCACTGCGAGCTTTAGTTAACTAGTGCGTGTCTGCGTGCGGATGGATACCCTTCGTATGGCGTTTGTTGTCGTGCGCGATTAGTTAAAGCAAAGAGCGCAGCCGTCGCGTCATCAAGCCACACCCGTCCTCTGCTCTGATTGGTCGATGAAGGCACAGCCCTGTAAGGCTGGGGTGTCTTCCGCTTCCCAGCCACAACAACAAAAACAAAACGTAATCGGAATTTTTCACATTTTTTTCTGAGTCTAACGGATGCGCTGACGTTTCACAGACCTGAAAGGCAAACATAAAGCCCAGTGCACGAAACCGTACACCAAATAAGCTAACCTAGCTGGTTAACACTCGTAAAAAATAAACATGGCGGGCGAATAAATCCCTTGTCAAACTGGACAAATGTTATAGACTGGGGCTTTCATTTTTGTCCTGTGAAAGTAGGATAGAAAAACTTGTGAAGGGTGTGTGTTTATATTTATTTATACATATTTTCAGTCTAGAATCTTTGTATCTAACATGTAAGTCTCTTATGGTAAAGTGTCTATTCTGATCATACAATTGATCAATGACTTAACTATGCATTAATGAACACTGTGACCAACTGCTGGGAAAAGACAACTTACTGACTATGACTGTGTTGGGTGAGTGAGTGACACTACCGTGTGAGAAGTGAGGACATGTGGCCTACATTCCTGTGAGTAGCTTTGGGTCATTGGTTTAGAGAGGAACAGTCGAGCCTAAAAAAGCTCAGTGATGTACTCTGTAAGTGTAAGCCATTGCTTCAGTAATGTACACTGAACAGTACTAGTCAGACACTCCTTGACTGTGTCTTTACTGACACTAGTAAAGCAATCTTACAACCACAACATGTATTGTCAATGTGATTTTAGTATTATTACTTTAGTATTATTACTTTCAAAATTAATTTCCCCCTCTATTTGTCCTTAACAAAATGTCACATATATGGGCACCCCACATTTGCTATATGGATAACAATAATGAGTCTGAATAATGCTGGGTAAAAATACAGAGCAAACAATCCAAGACCACTCTGCAGTCTCATTTACATTTACATATACAGCATTTGGCAGACACTCTTATCCGGAGCACGTACAAAAGTGTTTTGTTACCATTAAGAGAATTATCTCAGCCAGTGCATACTGGTTAGAGTCTAAACTACTCTTCAGTTCAGACACTGTTAGAACTGCTATTTTTGCAACAGGGTTTTAAATCTAATGCAAGCAACTACAGGAAGGGAAATATATCTCCAAATCTTTAACCTCTCACAGTACTGAGTAATAAAATGTTAAGCACATATGTTCATGATTTAAAACTATTTAACTTTGCACTGTTTATGCTTACAGACATGAATAATAAAAAGAATGTACATCATTTCTTGTTTAAAAAAAGTATACATACACTATGTACTCTACATACATATGCATATCACAGTTGTGTGTCTGCAAACTGTCAAGCACCACTGAATCTCAGTATATTCCAAAATGTACTCATGTACAACTACTAATGTGCTTCCTGAAGATTGTTTGAAGTTGTTACACACTACCTACACTGGCAATAATTGCTTTTCTTAAAGTACTATTAAAAAACCCCACCAGATCCTGATGGAGGACACATGCACACAGCAACATATCTTGAAAATGATTTTTATATTCTTTTCAAGTGCTCAAAAAAACAGTTAAATAAAAACAAGTCCCAGAATATACAGAGTGAAAACTCCCCTCGAGTTCATGTATACATCTCAAACTGACACTTTCAAGAAGTTTTACAGAATAACAACAATTTGGGGGGTATTTGTGATCCTGAAAATTAGAATCTGCCAACCTGTTTGAGCTCTTAGATGTGTACCAGAGAAGAGAAAAAATATTTTAAAATAGAAGAAATGTCAGCTGCCTATTCATACAATGAGTAATTAGGAGTTGTTACCTACTTGGCAAAGCACAAAATATTCAAAGCCACATGTTCAAATGGACTTGGAAAACAGATCACTAATGTGAATTTTTTAATATGCCTCCATTTCTATCAGCTTTTCACCTTTAAAAATTTTCCTTTGGGGTATCAGAGGTTACACAAACATGTCCAATGTTCACACATTTTCAGGTGTCTTAACTTTTAATGAACCAGCACCAGGCCACAACAATGAGCACCATGGCCTTGGAAGGCCAAAATATCTGATACATGATACAAAGAGATTGAACACAAACAAAAAAAATCACGTGGAGAGAATTTTCAGTTTTGTTTTTTGTAGCCCCGCTGTACATTGTTTATTCCACCATCCACTTCAGTCACAAGTGAAATGCACAATCCTTCTGCATTCTGAACTCAAAAATTATGCTTTTGGTGTGGACTCATGCATTGTGTTTCAGAAAGTGGATGAACAGATCCCAGCCCTTTTTGCCTCTCATCAGGCTGAGATGTATAAGGAATAGCTATACCAAATTGTTTACAATGCCATTAACAAACGAAAGCTTGCAGGACAAGTTAGCAGTATTCAAATAAATAATGCTAACTGCTGGCTTTCAGTGCCCTGCTCGTTTTATTTTGACATTAGTGTTTTTGATCTACTATTCTTGTAATGGGATAAAACAGCAAAGCTGGACAAAACGTTGACATACATCTGCACATGTAGACTTGAACAGACTTGAATAAAATTCATACATATCTGTACACTTTCTACAATATTTATATTCATAAAGAATAAACAAAGAAGTGCCATCACTAAAATGTAGAGAAAGATATCGTGTCAATTTTAATTGTACATTTGCCATTTTTTGCCCCATTTAAATTACATAATTCAAATGAACACATGATTGGTAGGAACAAGGGTTATTTACACAGCTTATGCATTGAGTCTGAGTGACTGGTCCTCTCTTCTTCTAGAGGAGATGTCAATGTCTATGGAATCTTTGCCCACAATGAGGCGCAGGCGTTTCGCTGGTGGAAGTGGGATGAAATCATCCTCATTATCAAAGTAGTCCTCCTCGTCATCAGAAGTCAGTGAATCTTCCTCAATGTTTTGCCCCTCCTGAGCTCCCACTTCATGCTCAAGAACTTCGCCTGCCTCCCTCTTGACAATCCCAGTGAATGTCACATCGTCTGGGTAGGTCCGCCGCAGACCCATGCCATCTTCTTCACGCTTCAGCTGGATCTTCAACTTGGTGGAGCTGCTATGAGCACCATGGCCAAAGCCATTGTTCAGCTTTGCCACATATGAACCTGCTCGCTCTTTTTCACGCTCCTTGCTAAATTTAATGCTGATCTTTGAGGAGCTGGACTTCTGATGCACAGGCTTTGCATCCCTGGGATCTGCCTTATTGCTGCTGCTGCTGTCCCTTCGCCTTCGTAGCGTCAACTTGGGGATGCCAGTGTTGTTCTCCAGGATCAGCTGGGCATCGTAGCGTGTAATGCGCCGCTTCTTCTTGCCCTTGCCACGACGCAATGGCTTACTGCTCTTGGTGGAGCCATTATAGTGCTGGTGGCGGCTTGGGAGGCCGAGGAACACCTTCCCACAGTCAGCCACATCTGCAGCCCGGGCTGCATGCCGGAGGTCTGGCACACCCTCCTGGAGAAAGTCGTCTCCAAAGAGACCCACTGCATCTTCCATTTTTATTGTCCTCCTGCGCCTTGGGCAGGTCCCTTTTCTGGGACAGCTAACTTCGAGGCTAGGGGTGTTCATCTGGTGCCCGAGTGTCACCGGAAGTGGGTCACTAGGCTCTGTCTTAAGAGCCACACCACCTAGCTTGGTAGGACTGCTTGATTTTGGCCTTCGTCTGCAACCAGTAGCAGCCTCCTGAGCACCAAGACAGGTCCTCGTGGACCTACGAGTTCTATAAGGGCAAGGTATGCTGTCCTTGCACGCTGAAGCACCCTTCAAGGAGTTCTGATTGTTTTCATGAACTGCTGTGCGAGTCATGCTGCCCCTACCACTAGAGAGCTGAGCAGACCCTCGCCTGTCCATCTCTCTCCTTGTTGACTGCTTTATACTCAAGTTCACTCGGCTGGAGGCTTTCAGTTCAGCTGCTCGACACCGTCTTCTTCCCTTAGACAAAGGCTGCATGGGCTTTGATTTAAGTCTCTTTGGTAAACTGGAGCTGTTTGTTTGACTTCTTTTAGAGGATGAGGTAGAGGTAGGAGTGCTTGACAGAGTTTGTTTCGTTACTGCTCTGGCATTGCCGTGCCTTTTGAGACAGGGCTGCAACGTCCTCTTCCGTAATGCTGAGACAAAATAAGAAGGGGGGGGGAGATTATTCCAACTCGTATTCAATTATTTATTAAAGTCTACTTTCTCCAAATACAACAAACACATTAAAACTATTAAAAGTCAGTATCCACTCTCTTACATGTTTGCCCACTTCGTGGTTCCTGAGACTCTGCTTCTGTGGAGGCAACAGACTGACTGTCTGAGTTTCTGCTACCTTCCCCCAGCTTCTTCAGTCTGTTGAGACGCTTGTCAGTCTCTCTCAGGCCATACTTGCTATTGATCACTGGTACTTCCACAGGTAGCCCAGCTTTTGACTTGAAAGCACCAGTGCCACGCCTGATATGACATCAACATTAGCACAATAAAGGACTTGAACAACAACCATATATCCTCTTTTTAAAAATGACTTCATTTTAATAAAGGTAAAACAGCAAATCAAATGCAATACCTTTCACAAGTATAGCATTCACAAAATTCATTGTTCTCTCCAAAGAAGCCATCTCCATAGTAACATGAGATCTCTTCCCCTGGTTCAATGTCTCGTAGGACCTTCACACATGCAGTGTCTCGACCCGTTGACACAAACTGCAACAACAACAAAAAACCTTTCCATCAGCTACTTTAGTTTTTGCACATTCATCTACTAAAACATCAACAGAAAGCAATATCCCACTGATATTCAGGACCAATTTGTACCAACCTTGCAATTTGGCCGACAATCTGAAATAAGAAAAATAGAAATGGGTCAATTAGTTTTGGCATTTTCAAAGTAATTAATTTGCATAATTCTTTGTATTTCCATTGTTTTTGTTTTAATGGTAGTGTTGTGAAGCCCTTTTGGTTCTATAAATGGGAGTCAAGGAATAGAGGTTTTCAGGAAATTGGTATGATAGTAAAGGAATACACATTATGAGAAACAACTTATTTTATGCACCAGACATTAACAATGGGAAATGGCAAGTCAACCGTCTGACTGCAGTCACATTATCTTAGTGCTTTTTGCCTTTCTCTATGTCAGAGTGGATATCTATTCGCTTGCCCTCCCTTAGTTTGTGCCCTTACATTTACCTGTTCTATCCTCTCCTTTATCTACAATCTGTTTTGTTGCAGGCTGTGCTCCTTTTGGTTCTCTCCCATTGTTCTTTCTTCTTTGCATGTTTCCCCTGTCTAGTAAAGCAGTTACTATTTTCTATTTTCTGACAATTATACACAACCTGTCAGCTTTATAGTTAACAAAACTGTGCAAACAAAATATCCAAATGACAAAATGCATTCTAAGCTACATGATTGAGTAGTAAAAATAAATAAACAACAGAACTTTATACTGAACTCATTCGTGTTTTAACGAAAAAACAAAACAGGGCTAAAACATACCATGATTAATAAAGGCAGCAGGTCCCAGCCATAGCTGAGCACAGTTCTTACGCGTAGAATACATGACGCTGAAATCATTCTCTCCATGCCGTAACAACATTTTTTCTTCACTAGCAGACAGCTCAGCAATGCAGCCAACAAGGTGTTCAATTTTATCATTCCTTTTCCTTAATTAAGCATAAAAACAAACATGAACACTTATAGCAAACATGAGCTATAGCTCTGCATTAAGAACAAAGTCTTAAATATAAGATATTTAGTCCAGCTCACCAATCTTTTGTTGCTACAATTTTGGCTCCATTTTGCTCTGATGAATAGCGATTGCATGGAAGAATCTCAAACCCACTGTCTGTTGCAAACATACGCAAGTAAACAAATACCTGCACAAGAGAAAGACATGTTTAAAGGTATTATTATAAATGTACGAGTGTACTAATGAAAGATGCTTTAATGCACTATAGGAGGATGGAAATGTTTATTTTTGTAATAAATTTTACATGTGCTTTGAAGAGCTTCTCCTGGGTCTTGGTCTTATTTAGAAAGTGATGTCTACTCCAGTCTCCAGACGTCAAAGCCTGGAAGGCTTTTTCCAAGTTGTCATTCTTCTTGAAGCGTTCAATCACTTCCCTAAGTTCCCCTTGTCGTCCCTTGATTGGCCGAAATCTAAGCAGACACATAGCATCTCAAGATCCTCAAATTTCAGGAATAATAACTGAATCCACTGTATGGCAGTTTTTTGATGTACCAGAGGTCAAAATGACAAACCTGGTGTTCATTTTGTGGGTTTGGAATCCCAAGTAAGGATCCAGGATCAGGCTGGTTGATAGATCATCATACTCGCACAGCTCCTTTGCCGTCATTCCCGATGAGGGTACATGACGCCTCTCTGGCTCTGTGGCTACCCCACTAAAACCTGAGCAAAGATTAAGCAGAACTGGTAAAATCTGTGAATGCTGATTCACATTATTAGAAAACCACATGTGACCATGAAGTTGAGGACGTTTTAAAAAGAATTTGCCAGATCATTCATTTTTGCTGCTACTACTTTAACACAAGTTTATTGAAGCACTTACGTCGGCTGCATCTCCTGCCACTAGGGGAGCCCTTGCTCTGGCGTAAATGGGCCCTCTGCGTGTTCTGCAGCCTGGTTTTCCCAATGGGCTGATCACTGGAGAACCTACTGACATGTCTCCTGCCATTCAGCACCATGTTCTTGGTTTCTCCCATCTACTTCATACCAGCTGGCTCCTTGGTGAAGGTGCATTTAGCTTCTATGTGCTTATGAGAAATCATGCAGTTTAGACAAAAGTGCTGCAACTTGGTTTTATCTCCCAATTGCATTGGCAATCTGAACATACACTGCAAATGGTAAACTCCAGATGTTACACAAACCTGTTAAAAGAACATATGCATAATTAATAGCAAGTAGTTATCATAGAATACTAACAGAAAAACAGCCCAAAAAAAACAAGAGTGTTACTGAACTAGTGCAGTAATGGGAATGTCAATGTGTGTGTTAATTCACTGTAAAGATTTAAGAAGTCTTGTTATGAGACACACAACCTATTTCCAAAACATAAGAGGTGTTTGTTCATTCCTCTGGCCCATAAAGGAAGAGCAATATACACGGATGTACATATAGAATATAGATGGAAAACCATACAGGACACAAACAGTACGACCTTAATTATTGAAGTACTGGCTGATTTAGAAGTATTTCTGAGAAACGACTGCCACCCACTGGTTGGTAACAAAAATGAAACCAAGTGCAAACCATATGCAAATTGAGGCTACATTTTCAAAACATTTAGGCTGGCAATTGTGATTACCACACACTTGCTGATAATGTTTGGTAGTATTATGTTACTATCATATCTGAAGCAACGTGATTCAGCACTTGTCTCTTTAAACACCAGGTAGCTTAAATGCTAGCTGAAGCTAACTAACATTAAACATTATAGGACAGGACGTATAACGTTAGCAAATTTAATTGTCCATTTAAACATCCAGAGAGCACATTAGGATACAAGACTCAAACTATGCTAATCTGAAGCGCCAAACTACACAGTCAGTTATTAATACATCGTGTAGAAATGTGAACTTGTGTACAGCTAACAGGATTAGCCAGGTTCTTTAAGCTAGGGTTTAGCACAAATGTTGCTACATTATCGTTAGCTGGAAAAGCTTTAACGAAGAGCGGAGCGCTAACTGCTAGCTGGGTCTTCAAATCAGGAAAACAGTCATTTGACGCCGAAACTTAGCTTCCTCGGTTGGCATCTAGCTAGCTTACTCAAGAAGAAAATTCATAACTTAACTGGTTCTTAATGAACAGTATAATGCTAACCGACAATAATAAATAAAATAATACTGCAGGTTAAAACTTTTCGCCTGCTCTACGTGGACAGGCCGACATAGTTAATCGACTGTTATCACCTAGGCCTGATAAAGGCTAAAACATTGCTAGGCTAGCTCTGCTATCCGGCCCTAGCCGTTAGCTTGCACGCTAACCGCCCTGTCGGCTAACAAACGCACCCGGAAAGTGTGAAATAGGCAGTGATCCTGCAAACGAGAGTAAATTGCCGCTTTAATACTCACTTTGATCTTTGTCCAATGTTACGACTTATCTGTAACAAGAGCCAGAGGCGAGCGAAACGGCTCACTAAAATATGCCATATAGCAAAACAAAAAATTGGCAGATAATTTACATTAAAATTCAAGATGGCGACAGCGTCTGTCTAGAGTGGAGAGACAGGACACAGAACCACCTCCGAAAGAACTAGACCCCAACAATATTTTCGCCGTTTGCTGGCGCTTTCTAGTCCGATGTTCACTCTTGTGCAAATCCAAACATAGTCCAAATATCGCGACCACACAAGCGTCCAGTGACTGTTTTACCAAACACTATAATGTTCTGCGAAACTCGGATGTGTACAAAGAGCAGCGCTGTTATTTCCCTTTAAATGTCCACTCGTGTGACTGCGCAGCTCACCGGCGTGCATAGCAACATCCTCTCACAGCCAAAGCTCACAAGTTCACTTAACTCCTAATTTACAGATTTATATTTTTGTATATTTATAGATGATAATATGTTATTCAGTTTGTCACCAAAAGGTGTATTTTTTTTGCCAAATATTATTTTGTAAATGTATACAGGATAAATATATATTGTTTATGTACATTGTTTATTAAATTAGTGGTGGTAATGTTACTCATTAATGTAATAACAAGGTTTATTAATGTATACCCTTTCAAATAATAAAAAAGGTAGCTCAGCACAACAGAATGCTGTTCTGTAACAGTTAGGCCTAATGGATGTTATACGGGGAAGGTTGCCAGCTTTTTCCAGGCAGTTCATGACTGAAGTGCCCTTGAGCAAGGCACCTAACCCCCAACTGCTCCCCGTGCCCCATGGATAGGGCTGCCCACTGCTTTGGGCACATGTTCTCACAGCTTAGTGTGTTCCACAGTGTGTGTGTTTCACTGCATGGATGGGTTAAATGTGGAGGTAAAACTGTGTTGTGTGCAATCACACTAGCAAAAGTTTAATCTAATCGACTAGCATGTAAAAACAATTAGATCCTGAAAAGTGATGACACATTTATCCAAATCCAGTTTGTATTCACTTCATTTGTTTATCTGTTACTTCTGCAAATGGTAAAGATGTTCTAAGTCAAAGCAAGTCCCTCTACTAAACACAAATAAATAAATAAAATAAAATAAACACTCAGTATTAATATACTATATATATAAAAATGTTAGTACAGTGAGGGGAAAAATATAATGTTTATTACATTTCATTTGACTTTTATTTAATTGCAGACAGCATGAATCTAAGTAGTTTCATGTTTTGTTGTAATTAAGTTGTAATTTCCTTTGTATTGCACTTCATGCCTACAACACTGGTGCTGTGGAAACCGAGTGTTGAACTGTTTCAGGTGAGTTTCAGGTTATCTTGTCCCATTATTAATCACAGAGTAAAGTCAGAGTACATTCGTCATAAGGCTTCTTTTTACACAGTAAAGTTTAAAGTGGCATTTATGAATATAATTTCATATTGTAGTGTTTTGACAAAGTAATCCCTGCACTTGTAATTATATCAGCTATTGATGAATAACAGTTTGTTTGCACCCTTGCCCTTTATGCACTGAAATTCCTCCAGATTCCTTGAATAATTTAATGATATTATGCACTGTGGAGAGAGAAATATACAAATCCCTTCCCTTGTCTTTCCTTAATAAATATTGTTTTTAAACATTTCAATAATTTTCACATACATTTGTTGACAAATTGGTGATCCTCTGTCCAAGACTCAGCCCTTCATGAATACTGTTTTTGTATCAAATCATTATTACAATCACCTGTTTGAAATCACATCATTAAATACTTTTTTTGTAATCTCATTACTAACCCTAAATTGTCCCATTTTTCTTTGGAATGTGTTGCAGGCTTGAAGTGCAGGAATGGATGTATATTGAGAAATGAAGGTGTCTGAATGAAATTAAATAATGTCTGCAGCAAAATAAAAGTCAAAATAAATGTAAGACAAATTGCTTTTTTCATTGCATACTGTCCCAATGTTTTGTAAATAAAAAATATATTACTCATAGGCTGTTCAAGGAGGTACAGTGCTTCCAGACTGTATAATACACATTCCTTTTAGGCTTTTTTGTTTGTTTGTTTATTTGTTTTAGCATGTAAAGTAAACTTAACTTCTTTTCCAGCATATGAATTGAACCATGAGTGTATAACAGGGACAACATAGAACTGTGGGGTGGTTTCACTTTCCCATACATTAGTGAGTTAAGATAAAAGAGTGTCAAATAGCTTCAAATGGTACTCCCATTTTCAGATGTGACTAGATGTGTTTTATTGATTTTCCTGTAAAGGTTGGTGTTTCTTGATTTTGTAGTACATTTGTAAATATCTGGTGGTACAATATATTACTTAGTACCCAGATTAATAAACACATTTATTTGTAAATTAAAATTACATTATAAGGGATAAATATCCCTATACGCAGGGAAGCCTTTAAGGATAATTATATATCCATCTGGCTTTATTTCTTATTAGGAGATGACTAAGAAATAAAGCCAAATGGACATAAAGTTTAAAATAATTAACACATAATTAAAAACATACTTAAACATTGTGCAAATTGCCAGGTCATCATTGAAAAATTCATCTACTAGGTACATTTCAACAAATTATTTTGAATTGCATAATCAAAGTTAAATGAGTAATTGTGGCAAAGTTTTTATTTTTTACTTGTATTCTTATTATTATTACTAATACTTTCATTTCATTTAAATTTTATTGAAGGAGTAGTCTTACATTGTTTAGTCATTTCTTATGTATTCTTTACTGATTTGTTACATTCTGATGAGGAAGTTATTTTAAATTTACTTTACTTTCATAATCATTAT
>BRDA01008717.1:13190-36612 GCA_036984385.1 Crenuchus spilurus
AAAGGGGACTCCCGATGAGGACTGTAAACGTACCCAAATACACCTTACCGACAGAAACAACAACACTCTTTACTGGAGACATCATTGACCGACGCCATTCAAAGGAGGAACGGCCACCAGACTGGTCCAATTTAGCCATGAAACCTCCCACACTAACATGACAGGTGTTTCACTTTCATTGTCTAACCCCTGTACATATATATATACAGAAAACTGGCTAATGTTCAATTTTAAGCAACACAATTATGTCTGGATGACTTTATGCCACTCCTGAAGATAAAATTCAAGCAGCTCATTTTTGTTTGATGTTTTGCGACCATCTGTTTTCCTTTCAATCACATTTCAGAGGTTTTCAGTGGGTTTCAGATCTGGAGTTTGAGCATGTGTCCATACAACTTTCAGTTTACAGTAGTTTAGCACTGCCAATTCACACAAGGAGGAAACTTACCGCAGCCAGTTACTACAGAGGTCATTTCTCACAACAACAAAGACAGCCATTCCACATAAACCCATGCAAATGTCAGGAGTAGCCCTCAGGGGAAAATACAGTACAAGAAAAAAAAGAACAATGTGTTCCCTTTAATGCAAGATGATAGAAATTTGATTATAGAGTTTGTCACAAAAGGAGACAAACAAGAGAGAGGGAGACAGAAAGCAAATCGTCTGACAGCTGAAAGACATCCCGATTAAAAGGAACATCACAGAGATACTCGGTATGTCAGCTGGCAGTTGAGTTGAGTGAGAGAGAGAGAGAGAGAGAGAGAGAGAGAGAGAGAGAGAGAGGATGAGGGGGGTTGTGCATCAGCACGTCCGTTACAGGAAAAGAGAGCTTTAAAGCCGTCTGTCATATTTCACTAGCTCATTGTATGGGTGACCCTGGGCCTGCCAGCCAGAGACTGTAGTGATGGAGAGAAAGGACTGAAGCAGGACGTGATTGAATGGTGGCATGATGCGGAAAATGAGACTATGAGAGAATAAGAATGCTAGCTATCAGAGAAAGTGGCAAATATGAGGACAAGAGAACAGAAGGAAAAAAGAGAGCGTAAGGGAGTGATCTGAGAGTGTGAATGAGTGACAGATTGTATCTAACAATGACTTAGAGAGCATGTGAAAATGAAACTGGGCAGGTAAACGTCACAATTCGTTTTTGAGTCGTGGAGATGATGGCTACCACATCGTGAGGCTCTGTGTACTCTTTGACCCCATCTGTCTATGTTGAACATGTGTTTTGTCTGGACTGTGCTAATCACAACACTGACCAAACTGCTGTCTTGGTAGGTAAAAAATCTGATGTACACAATATAACGTACCATTCATACTAAATTCATCAGAAAATGTATAGAAAACCAATGACAGATGTGACAATGGCTAGATAGGGGCTTGTTTTGTTTTGCTAATTGAATGTGTTTTAGTCATTGACACTTTTTGCCTTTTTGGAACAATCATTGACAAAAATGGAAATATTACAGACTGGCATTCAGCAGAACCAAGATGAAGGAACTGGAGAAACTTTTAAAATGTCTCTTCAAACCAAGACTACAATTGTCCAGACTGTGGTCTTCTACACTTCTTAATGGATGTGAAAGCTGGACAGAAAGAATATTGATGTTTTGAACTTTGGTGTTGAAGAAAACTTTTTTTTATTTTTGCCAATTTTCTCCCTTTCCCAATGTGGTAGTCGCCAATTAACCCAACCCATTAGTGGCTCTCCCCATCACTCTGCACTGTCCCTGACTCTGGGAGGGTGAAGACATGCACACAATTCCTCCGTTGTGCGCGATACAGCCACATCCTCTTTTCAAACTACCGCTTGATACACTGTCCCTGGGGAGCCTAACGTGCTCAGAGGAAAGTTCAGGGTCTCTAGTTTCGAATGGACCAAACAGGAGACGCCTGAGCCAGCGGACATTGCAATGTGTGAGTGATGGGGAGAAAGAGAGCGCCATCTACCCACCCAGAGAGAGCACGGCCAATTTTGCTCTCTTGGGCCCCGGCTGTTGATGGCAAACAGCATGACCAGGATTCGAACTTGCGATCCTCTGGTCATAGTGTCAGAGCCTGAGCCTGCTTAGCCAATTGGGGCCCTTGAAGAAGACTTTTGAGAGAAGAAAGAATAAAAAACCAAGTTGAAGCTCTGTTATTCGGGACACATTATGAGAAGAACCAGTTCACCTGAGAAGACCGTTCTGTTTGGAGGTAAAAGAAGCAGAGGGTGGCCAGCAACAAGATGTATGGATACAATCAGAGGAATCGTGTACAAGCCATTAAGGAAGCTGAAGACCAAATACAAGACAGGATGTTGTGGGGAAACTATTTATATGGTCAACAGAAGTCAGAATGGCACTTACTAATAAATCAACATCCACTTGCCTCATTACTGAAGTAAGGCCAGATAGACTGTAAGTGCTGTCAGACACTGCATGGCATACTGGTTTGTATACACAATGACAAGCATACATAGCTAAAAATGTTCACTAGCCATCAAAAATGACCCATTTTTCCGAGCAGAGCCAAAGAGAGGCTGTGTCTGACAGACTCTCAGCACAAGTCAGACAGTAATGTAGAGCACGTTAAAATGAAAGTGGGAGGTGAACAACTGTTCTTTTTGAAATTGTGAAGAGCATAGCTAGCACTCTCTTCAGAACGGGAAAGGTATTGTAACTATAATTGACCTTTCTACCAGCCGAGTGTACAGCCAGTAACTCTCCGTTAGTCATCGGCTCTTTCGACTTGACCCCTGAATGACCTGCATTTCTCTGTGCGTGGGTGACAGACAGGCAATACAAGTTCCTTCCTCTGTTATCTGGAGTGGAGCATGACGCCTCTGCTGTAGTGTTAATGTCGTTTGGAAGAATAGTCAGGGATTACTCTGACATCACTGCAAATAATAACATCTGGACAAGTGAAGGAATCTTACATGTAGAGGATATACAGCCATGATCGTAACAAAACCTCACATTACTTTGTAGAAGAAAAAAACATTATGCATTTTAATGTACTGTACCAGTCAATAGTTTGGACACATTCTCATAAAAATATCTTGTTTTTCCTACATTGTAATGAACACTGAAGTCATCCAGACTCTGAAGGAACACATAAGGAATCATGTAGTAAACTTAAAAGTGTTAAACAAACCAAAACATGTTTTAGATTTTACTTCAAAGTAGACACACAACTGATGTCTCAAACACATTAAGAGGCAATAAATGCAAGTCATGAACTCTTGACAAGACACAGCTGTTAACTGAAAGTGAATCCTGGTCATGCTTCTTGCCTTCAACAGCCAGGCTTGAGACAGAAAAATTGGCCATGCTCTCTGTGGGTGGGTAGATGGTGCTCTCTTTCCATCACTACTAAATAATGTCAGCTGGCTCAGGTGTCTGTTAGCTGATTATCAGAGCTGGAGATCCTGAGCTTTCCTCTGAGCACGTCAGCTGCCCAGTGACGATGTATAAGCATCAGTTCAAAAAGACGTGGTGACTAACTTTACATGCATCACAGGAGGCTGTGCTAGTCTTCATCCTCCTAGAGGGACATTACAAGTGAATTGGAGAGTCCTAACTGATGAATAGGTTGATTGGTTACTAATATATTGGAGAGAAAATTTGGTTTAAAAAAATGTATCTGTTAAAACATTCTTGCGTGGGCCCCGAGTGACTCAGCAGGCTAAGACACCGACACTATGACCAGAGGATTGCAAGTTCGAATCCCGGTCATGCTGTGTGCCATCAACAGCCAGGGCTAAGGAGAGCAAAAATTGGCAGTGCTCTCTCTAGGCAGGTAGATGGAGCTCTCACTCACCCTATCACTCGCACATTGCAATGTCCTTCGAGTGCTTTGGCTCCCCAGTGACTGTGTATCAGCGGTAGTTTGAAAAGAGGCGGTGGCCTTAACACACACAGCAAAGGAGGTTTGTGCTTGACTTCATCCTCCTAGAGTCAGGGACATTACAAAAGAGAAGGGGAGAGCCCCCTAGTGGATGGGATGGGTTAATTTGCTACTGCCACATTGGGAAAGGGAGAAAATTGGCAAAAATTAAAAAATATATAACATTAGCATAACATTAAGAGAATGTTCTAGTAACATTACAACAAATTCACAAGAGATTCTAATAACATTACAAGAACTGTCAGCTAGTTATGTTAGCATGTTAGCATGATGCATTGAATGTGTACTTAACATTCTTTGACATTTTTCTTCTTACAAAATAGTACCATGGTACTAAAATCATACTAGTGTCTACAGAACACTGTTCTGTGAAAAGGGAAAATACACCAGGGGAAAATTATTTTTTGGGACACAGTAGTACCTTGGTACTTTTTTGCAAAGGTTTCAAATGTTTTCTATAAGGTTACAGATGAATAGATAAGACATTTTGTTGCGACAGTGTTGTTATATTGCCTGTATTTAAGAAGCTTCCACTTGCCAAGCGAATATATCTTGGCAGCATGGCGCTGAGCTCAGCAAAGCCGTCTTCCTGCCAGATCTCTACTGTAACTTGGAGTGACACTCGCAGCCTCAGTGAAAGAGGGAAAGAGAACGTGCAGCCAGGAGAACAGATGCACTGACAGAGAGCCAGACACGGACTAAACTGCAGCTGCCCTGAAAAAGCTGCTTTGCACCACCGGGCCTTCCGTAAACAGCAGAGCTGTGAGAATTCTGCACTCTTAAGCCCATCACTGTGATGACAAACAAGCCAAATAGCAGAGAAGTGTGAAGAGCTCTGTGTAGATGCACTTTGGCTGAAGCGAATGTGTTTCATGACATTTTGCATAACGTTTTGCTGCCCAAACAGGACCTTTTATCATGTGGATTTATGGTTTGCTCTCATGCGAACTTCAGCTACCATCTGTTGCTGTGTTGACCCCAGAGGTGGGGAGGTATTTGATAGTGTGTGTGAGAGTGAGAGAGAGAGAGAAAGGGAGAGAGTAATGTACCAGGCCTATGTAAACTCTGAATGAATGCGTATCACACCTGCTTGCCTGTTAATGTGAGAGTGTTAGACATGTATGTGTGAGGGCAGACAGCCTGGGAGGCCACAGATCATATTTATCACATTAGCCACGCGGCCCTGTCTGTGTTTTGGCAGCTGAGCGTAAGGCGCTCGGTTTCAGTGCGTGTGTTTGGATAGATCATTGGGAATTCTGCCGGACCCCAGTGGAAGAATTCTTGGTATAGTTGTGGAAATTCCCCTGATTGATTAACATGCATACTTTAGGTCCTGTGGAGGCTTCTTTCATAGACTGGCAAACGTCCTGAAGAGCATTTGCCAAGTGGAGTATCATATTTCTAAGCAGTGATGGCATTTACAAAGTCATGCACGGTCAAATAGCCTTGCCCCTTGGCCAGTCTAACTCACATCTGTATGACACAAACATACAGAAGAAGAAAGAAATATTCAAGTAGAAATCAGGTTCCTCCGCTGGCATGCTTGAGTCAGCATCAGTAATTGAGTTTGAATATTGTTTTGATGTTGTTGTCATTGGATACTGTAGAAAATTGAGTATTTAATTATATTATTTATCCTAGTTTGCAGTTAAACAGATGTAGTCAGATGAATAGAAGTTTATTGTCCTCAAAGGAACTTTGCAGCGTTACAGCAGCAAGACATAACATTGCAGATTACTTACATATATTAGGCAGAAATAAGAATAGACATGCAGGTTTTATGGTGTTTTGGTGGTTAGCATGCTTGCCTCTCAGTGCTGGGTTCTTGGGTTTGAGTGTTGGGTTTGAACTTTTCCTGTTCTCCCCGTGTCTGTGTGGGTTTCTTCTGAGGTTTCTGGTCCAAAAACATGGAGGTCTGGTAACTTGGTTACTCTGAATTGCTTGTGTGTGTGTGTGTGTGTGTTTGGTTAGCGATGGATTGGCGCCCTATCCTGGCTTCAGCTACAATACATGAATACCCTGCCCAGTGCTAAATGAAGGGGTCTGTGGACTCTCCACGACTCTGAAATGGATGATGATGTATGGATGGATGGAATAATAGACAGGTTTATAATATATGAGAGAAAAGGAATAAACTATTTAATAAGTTTAACTCTTCACATATTTACATAAACATGTAAGATTTATTGCATTTACATAAGCAGGTCATTTAATTCACAGTGAGTGAAAGATAAGCAGTGTTGATAGTATTTACAGTCTAAATTGTGTAGTGAAGACTGTAGCAGATTATATCACACCGTGTGTATCAACAGTAGTGTGTATGTTGTGATATGATGTGATTGACAGTTCAGACAGCAGGAGATCATTGTTATCTCTGCAGTAAGGAGACTCATTGTAGAGCCTTATTGAGTGGATGAGAGAGATCTCGCATTGTGCTCTCTACCACTGTGCAGCTCTATTAGCCTGTATGACCGATGACAATACTGTCTAAATCAGTGATGTACATATTCATAATCTCTGAGATGTTGATTCACTTTTTACAAAATGTAAACAAATTTCAGCTTTTAGGTCCACAACGTTGATAATAGACATTGACATTAAATGGCATCACGTCTGCTACAGTGACCATGTCGCTTACATCACCCAATTCCATTAGACAGATGCTGTATGTTGTGGAGTGTGGCTGCATTACTGCGTTAGGACTTTGTACATTGTATCAGGATGATATGAGGAGAAACTCACTGAGTTGGTCAGAAAATGTCAACATTTATATGACAGTTTCTAAAAGGAACACAAGCAGTAGCTGTTTCTGATATGGGCAGCTGCCCAAGGTGGCACGACATCAAGGTCAGCACGACGATGGCATGCCCTGCCTCCAAGAGGTTCTGTGAAGCACCCTTGGGATCATTGCATTGATTAGAGTTAGCCGATGTTTGTCCTGGGGGAGGTGCTGGATGTTTGAGGTGGTGGTTTTTTGTAGTCAGCAGAAATTTAATTGGAGAAAATGAATCTGTTGATTCCAGTGTGCGAAAGGTTAAGCAGAAGTGGAAGGTGGCACCAGTGATTTATGTCAGCTAAAGTATCAAATTCACGGCTATGAAAATCATGTCATGGACTGCAAAATGTGCCTTTTCCTGTTAAATAGACAGTTTTCCTTGAATTGAATTTCCTTCTAATGTGTTCCTTAACGTCAGGTCCTGAAAAAGCTTGTTGACGTGGTTTGACATCTTAGATTCACGCAGCCATGTAAAGTGAAATATTCAATGAGGAGGTGCCTAAAATTGACAAAACTCTGACACCAAAAGTCGACCGAATGCAGTATGTTCCCGGCTTGAGTGAGCTGTACCTTGCTGAAACAGGATGCTACATTTTAGCTAGTAGGCCTTCTGAGAGGGATCAGCTAATGCCTCTTTCCTGGTTAATTCAAGTGACTCTACAGTGTGGATTGGGCATCTTTCTCCTCAAACTACATGTATGTATGGGTACGGTCTATGTGACTAAAAGTTTTATTTAATAATTGTATAATAATAACTTTTCATAAGAATATCTGTAATCTGATATTTGAGATACTAGGTCTATGAAATAAGGCAACATTTCCTGTGAATTTGGTAGGGCCCTAGTTAAATGTTTTAGAAACTTTAACAGTGTGTTATAACTGTAGACATCCACCTACACCACTGAGAACTGTCTGCCTTTTAGCAGGTGATGTTCTATTCTGTTTTCTCACTGGCACAGGAATAGAAAAGCCTACAGTGATGTAACACCTGTCAAGCAGGTTTTTTGTTGTTGTTGAGCAACACTTGTTGCCTGAACTATAAATTGAAACAATGAGTCTAACACTTCAGACAAGCAATGGAAGCTTATCTTAGTCTCCAATTAGCATTGTGCAAACAGCATGCTTCAATTATTGCACACTGGCAGTCAGACGGTCTCAAAGGGGCTTGTTTATCTGGTGTCTGACACTGTCTGAGAATTTAAAATGACTAAAATATGTTTCCATATCAACAGCAAGTATTTTTACATTTTTACATTAATGTAAAGTCTACTTGATACTAATAAAGGATGTTGACACAGTTTGCGTAATGGTAAATGGTGACCATTGGCTTCCAATACCTGACTACTGTACATTAGCCTTGTCTGATCAGCTACACTTGACACTTGATAAGGGAAAGAAAGCTTTGCTTACTCTACAAGCAAAGCTCCACAATATTCTGTCTGTCCCTTTGAGATAAGAAGCTGTTAAATACGGGCTCAGGTTGTGGGCTCAGGTCTCTGGGGTAAATGTGCAGAATGTGCTCCACAAGTCGTTATCCAGAGAGCAGCAGGCTATCATGTGAACTGATAGTGAAACATTACCTTGACATGAGGCTTTTATAGAGGCAGCCGATACCTGAAAGCTTGGAAATGGGCTGCAGAGGAAAGGTAAGCTGTCGATAACGTGCATCACACTTGATCTAACGCTGCTGCGCTGCATAGCACATGTGTATTAGTACTGCGATTTTTCTCTTTAATGGCCTGCTGCTCATCGCAAAAGGAGGGAGCGGATCTACAGAAACGCTGTAATTCTGAGTCTGGGGGATTGCTGTGTGCATCCTCCACCGACTGCCTTTGTGCTTTATGTCAGACATTGGGAACGGCACTGTCAGAGGGATAGATGGAAGTGCTCTTGAAAGACGCCATTAGGAGAGAGGGAAGTGGGTAAAGGAGGAAAGAAAGATGGTGAGAAGAGTAGGAAGTAGTGAAAAGCAGGGATGCTGAGTGAGAGACATCTACACAGATAGAGAGAGAGAGTAATATATTAGGTTTGAGAAGATTCCATTCTTTATAGAGCCTCCTGAGTCTGGAGTTGTTATATGAGGGCAGACACATACGCCTGACTGTGAGAAGTGATGTACAGTGTCACATATCAGAGTGACAGTCTAGAAAAAAGCTCTTTTCCCTGTTATACCAAATGTCATCAATTGAGGAGGGTACAGCTGCAGCCAGGACATTTGTGGTTTGTACATTACCACTAAAACCCTAACCAATGGGAACAAGGTTTGTTCTTGTTTTAGCCAATGAGAGGTAGGGAGCATTCAGAATCCATCATCCCAGACATGCCTATTGTCCCAAATTTGCACAAATACTACATTAAGTTGCTCATTTGAAGTTTGTACGAGACGGTTAACTAGTCAGTATAACTTCACTGTGTTCAGGAGCTTGTTTGGAGATCCACCTCCCACATGCAGAAAGCAAACACTGCAAAATAGCCAGTGAAATAATTTAAGATTAATCAGCTACTAAAGATAGAAACAACAAAAATGACTTTTTCTCATTTTTAAAAACATGACTAACAGGATATTTTTCCATTTTCCAAAGTTTACACAAGTTCCCCACTTTGAAATAAGATTTTTTTGGCTATTTGAGTGGAAAATGTTGATAAATTTGTGGTACATTGATACAGGGGTTGGACAATGAAAGTGAAGCACCTGTCATGTTAGTTTGGGAGGTTTCATGGCTAAATTGGACCAGTCTGGTGGCCAATCTTCATTAATGTCACATTGCACCAGTAAGAGCAGAGTGTGAAGGTTCAGTTAGCAGGTAAGAGCACAGTTATATAGTATATTACAATGCACACAACATTATGGTGACATACCAGAGTTCAAAAGAGGACAAATTGTTGGTGCACGTCTTGCTGGAGCATCTGTGACCAAGACAGCAAGTCTTTGTGTCTAAATATTATTGAGCCACTTTGGGGTGTTTTGGAGGAGCAAGTCAGGAAACGGTTTCCTCCACCAGCATCACGTAGTGACCTGACCACTATCCTGCAAGAAGAATGGCTTAAAATCCCTCTGACCACTGTGCAGGACTTGTATATGTCATTCCCAAGATGAACTGACGCTGTATTGGCCGCAAAAGGAGACCCTACACCTACTAATAAATTATTGTGGTCTAAAACCAGCTGTTTCAGTTTCATTGTCTAACCCCTGTAGATGAGCATATCCACAATACTGGGAATTAATTCTATGGTTTCCATGTAACTTACACAATTTATTATAAATTGTATTTAGTGGATATAATTGATGGTATAAATTACATTAAATGAACACATTTGATCATTTTCTCTCATGTTAGAAGGTTTTTTGTTTTTAAATCAGTGTATATGTTTGTTGTTGAATTGGGTAACTTTTTAGATTGTGTAAGTTACGGTTTCCATTTAACAGGCACAGATCAAATACTGTAGGTTGGACCGTCAGGAATGAGGTTTATGCCCAAAGTAGGTTTGTCATACAGAGATTTGTACCATAATGATAAAACTGTAATGTTTTAATAAACCAGCAAGTTTATGCACAATGGAAACCACGTAACCAACAGAATCTAAAGCACTGACAAATTTTGTGGGAAAAAATGGTAAACAATAGGAGAGATCTGATTTCAGATTGTCTAATTAGCTCACTTGGACATATTCGCACATTTTGTGACAAGTTTAATTTTGAAGTTCCGTGTCCCAGAACTGTTTCCTAGTGGACGTGGATAGACTGTGGATGTGCTCAGATGGTAAAAATGGGGGGAAATGCTGCATTCTTGTGGTTTTGCAATATATTGACTTGCAACCCATGTATTATGATAGATATTGTATGGCCTGGTTATTATCAGTACACAGCTCTGTGACACCACACAAATGCATTTTGAAACTAGATGATCATATCAATATTATGACCACCCCGGTTTACAGTGAAATCAACCCGGGACATCACAGATGTCATGTGACAGGGTTTGCTGCACACACCAGTCAGCTGTAATATAGTTCCAAATGATGATCATGAGCACATGACTCGTTTTGACGGATGTCCAAAAAGACATGATACTCGGGCACCAGGGTGAAGTAGTAGCATCTGTGAGTTGTTGTAGTACCACTCTAGTGAAGGTGTACAAAGGACGTGTTGTACGTTGAGTGCCTCCCAGTGGCATAACAGTGGTGCTCCACAGGCCAGTGTTACCAGAAGTGAACAACCACTCCGGTGAGTGTTACAGAGCAATCAATGTGCCACAGTAGAGCAGTTCACTATGTCTGAATCAGCCTCACTATGTCATGTGAGATCAGGCTGAGTTTCTTCCAAATCAGAGGTCGCAATATTCTGATATGACTGTGTATATGACTAATGTTAGCTATGGAAGCCTGGGAGGTTGATCATCCAATTAGAATCATGCAGACGGCAGGCCTGTTGTGACATGTTTGCCTCAATCCACTTCCAGTTGTTTAGTGATCTCATATAAACTTGCTCATGTGGTTACTGACACTGTATGACATCCGTTGGACTTCAAGGCTGTTTTTAGCTGTTTTTGTCCAGGTTTTACATTATAATGTGGCACCAACCACAGAAAGCAGAACCACAACCACTGGACACAAAAGTATGATGATTTGTTTATGTGCAGTGCTGATTAGTGAAGCTGAAGCTTACATATACGATAGCTACATTAGCCACATAGCTCCAGTGCTACTGAAGAAGCAAGCTTCAAGCAGCAGACAGGTCTTAGCTGATTATTTTGGAGCGGTACTGTAACAAAAGTGGAAAATTGAATACTTTTGGAGAGGATGTGGGTGAGAGAGATGAAGAGAAGAAGCTGGAGGGAAGACAGAAGGCAGGGGAGTGTGGAATGTGCTGATGAGTGGTTTTAGAAGTGGCCGTGTTTGCACTGTTTGTTTATGGCTCGTGCTGAGCCGCACCGCTTCCAGGCTGGTCCGGTTTCATGTGCGAGAGCTAGGCTAGGGCAGCCAGTAGCTTGCACACAGGGCAATTACAGGATTTGAGGCGGGAGTGGGGAATGCAGCTATGCTCTTTCTCCCTCAGTAGGAGAACATTAGACTGTCCAAGAAAGGAAGAGAGGCCCGCAGAGATGGCAGGGGTTGGCAAAGGGCCGAATTACATTTTCTTTTTCAAAAGCGCTGAAAAAAGTGAACCGTTGCTTCCTTTCCTGGCTCCTCTTTCGGATGTACAGGATGCTGTATATTATTAATCATTACATGCTTTGTTTTGTTTGTTTGATACCAAATTTTTGACTTTGATGTTGTTACCAAGTGTAGTCGCACAATACTCGATATCAAATCAATACTCTGGTTATAAATGAAAAACACTCCTCATTGTCTTTAATGACAAATGTTTCTTTGATAGGACACAGATAGATGTCAGTTTGTTTAACTAGCATGTCTGTTCTTTTTAAATGTTATCTGTAATCCACACAGAACTCTTCAGTTGTCTGCAAAATACTGTGTGAAATCACTACTTATTTGTAAAAAGTTTGTTTCTAAATTTGTATTTAATAAAATATTGAATTGAGTGTCAAATTTGAGTATTGAAACCTTTCAGTACTTTCAATTCTTGGTGCTGCCTCAAATTTTTAAAATAGTTTTAAACTTTTATTACGGGGGCAGCCATGGCCTAGTGGTAAGGATCTGGTCTTGTGACTAGAAGGTCACTGGTTCGACCCCCAGACAGGACATGACTGAAGTGCCCATAAGCAAGGCACCTAACCCCCTAACTGCTCCCCGAGCGCCGGTGGATAAGGGCTGCCCACCACTTTGGGCACAAATTCTCACAGCCTAGTGTGTTCACTAGTGTGTGTGTGTGTGTGTTTCACAGCACGAATGGGTTAAATGCGGAGGTCAAATTCTGTTGTGTGAAAAATCACATTGGCTAAATTGGTTGATCTTAATTTTAACAGGCTCATTACTGAAAAAAAGTAATCAGTTACATGTTATTAGAATACTTCTCAAAATGGTAATAGGATTACTTATTACTTTCTGGGGAAAAAGTAATCTCATTGCATATTACTTACAGATTACACATTACTTCTCAAAAATGTATTAGGTTTGCTTACTACTTTCTGGGGAAAAAGTAATCTCATTACATATTAGATTACTTCTCAAAAATGTTATTAGGATTACTTATTGCTTTCTGGAAAAAGTACTGTCATTACATATTAGATTACATTCTTCAAAGAATGGTATTAGGATTAATGGTTAATATCTGGGGAAAAAAGTAATTTTGTTACATTACTTATCAAAAATGGTAATGAGATTACTTATTACTTTCTGGAACAAAGGTAATCTCATTATTGTTACTCTATAACACCCAAACAAATCTGTCTCCAAATGCAAAAAACTAAATCATAGAATGCTTTATTTCAAAGACAGGTCAGGTGTGCTTGATTAAAATGAAAAGCTGATTCTAAAACCTAGAAACTAGCTTGTTAAAACAGCTATTTTCAGCTTAGGATAAAGTGTTAAACACGTTTTACAGACATAGTCTTGAATGAAATTCTAATCTGACCTGTGTAGTGAAGTCGGGACACTACAATCATAATGTATCCATTATCTTAAATATTTAATATTAACATGCTGCACTGCTTGTTATGGAGTGAGATGTCAGAGTTTTATAGTGAACAAAACAAACACAGCAAACATGCAGAAACAAGAAACATGAGTGATAAAACAGACAATGAGAGCGGAAGCTCAAGAACTTGGTTGCACAACAGGGTTAAGTGCACTAGATTTACAGCCCAGATGGTCATCTGTAGAAGATAAATGACCCACAAGTACCCTCACAAAATAGCCTTAAAATGGATGTTTTAATGCAATGCACATAGTTAATATTGTACTTTTGAGGACAGATAAGTAACGTCAGTAACACAATGTTTATAAAGTAACTAATGTAATTACATTCATTGTAACTGTAATGCTTTAGTTTGTTACAATAAAAAGTAATCACATTACTTTAATGCATTACTCAGTAATGCTTTACCCCGCACACTGCACATACTCTGTGCCAAAGGGTCACTATGTGTTGTGTGGTGGTTTAGATTTGCTCAGTGCTAATCAGTGAAGGATAAGCCTTGAATAAATGAAGTGCTATGAAATGAAGTGAAGAGAGTTTTTACGAGTCTTCATCAGAATGAATGGTCTTTGCTCCTTTTTCTCAGATGTGCGGGATATTGTATGTCATGCTGGGAGAGTTTAGCATCAGTTAAAAATCCTGCGTTCAGAAGCCCATGCCAACAGGCTCCCATAAACACGAGCTTTAAAAAAGATTTTCCTCTGCGCTAAAGTGCTTTTGCAGAGAGATATAAAAAAGCAGATTAAACAGTCATAAGTAACCTTTGGCTTGGACTGGGAACAGCTTCAATCTTTTTCTTCGGCCTACATGAGCGAGTGTGGGGTGAGTGTGGCAGGCACATTTTAGGCAAACACACATCGTATTTGGAAAAAAACTCCCCAGTTATAGGCCTTTCTGCTTGTAAAGCTGGATTACGTGTGAATTAGGCCACATGTTTGAGATGTTTTACTGACGGCTATTCCATATTTAACAATAAACATTTCATCACGCAGTGCCAGGCGATGTTTAAAGGAAAAAGGCTTTGGTGGGAAAATGTTGGTAGACCTAACAGTCTTGTTCAGCTCTCTGAGCTATGAGATCAGTGCCAGAAATGCTGTGTATGGGCCAGTAGAGGGCGCACTTAACCTTGTCTGTGGCTGACCAATGTCCCTGTAGGTGTTTCTCAAAATCAGAGCGCTCCTCTCAGTCACTGGAGAAGACACAGGCCTTTCTTTCCTTTCTTACTTCTTCATTTTCTCTCTCTATTTCTTTCATTTCCTTCCTTCCATCCTCATTTTCCTTTTTGTCTTTTTCGTATCCTGTTCCTCCCTGACCTTCCATTTCATTTTTTTTCTTCATTCACTTTTTTGTTATTCTTCCTCCTTTCACCTTCTTTTGTTCTACCTTCCTTTATTTCTTTTTCTTCCATCTCCTTCCTTCCATTCTCATTTTTCCTCTTTTCTTTTCATGTCCTATTCCTTCCTTTTTTCATTTGTCTTATTCTTTACCTTCTTTGTCTTTCTTCTTCTACTAATTTTCTTTCTTTCTTTCTTTCTTTCATTTCCTTCCTTCCTTCCATCCTCATTTTCTTCTTCTTTCACTTTCTCTTTTCTTTAATTTCCTTCCTTCCTTTACTTTTGCCTTCTGTCTTTGCTTTCTACCTCACTGCTTCCTTTCATTTCTTTCCTTTCTGTCTTTCTTCCATTCCACTGAAGATGGAATAAGAACACTGAAGAATGAGACAGCTGAACTCATGTGAGACAAGCTGAGACACACATGAGACTCATGTGAGACAAGCTGAGACACACATGAGACTCATGTGAGACAAGCTGAGACACACATGAGACTCATGTGAGAGAATCTGAGACACACATGAGACAGCTGAGACTCATGAGACAAGCTGAGATGTACATGAGGCAGCTGAGACTCATATGAGACAAGTTGAGACACACATGAGACAGCTGAAACTCATATGAGACAATCTGAGACACACACGAGACAGCCGAGACTCATATGAGACAAGTTGAGACACACACGAGACAGCTGAAACTCATATGAGACAATCTGAGACACACACGAGACAGCCGAGACTCATATGAGACAAGTTGAGACACACATGAGACAGCTGAGACTCATATGAGACAAACTGAGACACACATGAGACAGCTGAGACTCATGTGAGACAAGCTGAGACATACATCAGACATTTGAGACTCATATGAGACAAGCTGAGACACACAAGACAGCTGAGACTCATATGAGACAAGCTGAGACACACATGAGACAGCTGAGACATTACTGAGTCCAATAAAATTGGTCCAATTTCTGCAAATCCTATGTAAATGAATGTGTTCAGTATAAATGTGTTGTTTTGAGGGTGTTTATGAACAGTGTCTCATGTAGTCATAGTTTGCTGAACTACACCTCAATGTCTGTCCTGTAAGATCAAGACAATCACACTTGTTTTGGATTTCAATTTTACACAACTTCACCTGCCTTGACTTACTTCTCGTAGACAATCCAGTGACATGGATGACTGAACCCTTTCACTGTCCTCTTGTCCTCTCCATCGTGAGATGTTTTTTTTCTGAGGTTAAAGGGCACTTCACTTTTACTGTATAGATTACTGTCAGCTGAAGTGAATTAGGCTTCTTTTACAACCTCACTGTCCACCTTTGTTTGTATTATTGAGCTCTTGGCATCAAAGGTTAGGACATGTGGACTGTAGAAAAAACTCCGGATTCAGGAACAGCTCAGGATTGAAGATATGAACATGTCTTCAGCCAGACGTTATTCTGTCACTGTAGGAGAGGATTAATCAGCTGACCTTCACATCACTTCAGTCCGTTTGCTTCTTCCTCTCCTTTCTCTACTTGTTTCCTTCCTTTCTTTCTCTTTCCACCTTCCTTTCCTTCTTCTTTTTTTCTGTTTTCTGTCTTCATCTTCTGATTTTCTTTCTTTCTTTCTTTCTTTCTTTCTTTCCTTCACTTCCTTTCATCATTACTTTTCTTTTTCATACTTTGTTCCTTTTCAGTCTCTTGCACTTTCTTTTTGTTATTTGTTCCTTTCCTCTGTTTCCTTCATTCTTTCTGGCTCATTTTCTTTTCTTTCTTTCAATTGTTCTCCCTTTCCTTCTGTTTTCCATTTTCTTTCTTTCTTTCTTTCTTTCTTTTCTTTCTTTCTTTCTTTCTATCTTTCTTTCTTTCTATCTTTCTTTCTTTCATTTTTTCTTTCATTCATTCAGTCTCCTTTTCATTTAGCCTGTCTTCATCTCCTTGTGTTCCATTCTTCCTTTCTTAGATGATTCTTTCCATCCTTCTCTTTTCCCTTCATAATCCTTTTCTGCATCTCTTCATTTTCTTTCCCCTCTTCCACCCCCCCCCCCCCCCTCTCTGGGCTGGGTGTGAGGGCTGCACACAGTGAGTAGAGCAGGACTGGTAGTGTGAGAGCTGCTGAGGGGATTTGAATGAAAACGAAGTGGAAGACCAGCTCTGAACACACACAAGCGCACACACACACGATCTGCACGCGGAGTGTTTGTGAGCTGCTGGAGCACTTTTCTGTTCGTCCGCTTAACTTCCTCTGTACCGGGTGGAACGCGCGCGCGCACACACACGCTGTGGAGCAGCCCGGGCGGAGTTCTCTGGAGCACTTTCCGCTCGTCCTGCCTCGGGACCCGGAGTCAGACAGCAGGCGCTCCGCTGTGCGCTGAGGCGCTAAACTGCGCTGCTCCGCGCTGTGAGGACAGAGTCGCCTGTAAAGCAGCAGACAGGAGCTGAAGCCCGGCCGGACTGTCCGCGCACTTCTCTAAACTTTGTCCTCAGAGCATCATGAGCAGCGCCGCGCGCCTGTCCAACCGCTCCGGAACCTAAAGCCCAGCCGCGAGCACAGAACCGAGCCGCTTTCGCTTTTCACACGGAGATTATGCCACATCTACAGCAGCACTGTGTGCGCCTTAAGGATCTCTAACAGACCCAAACAAAGTGGAGATGATGGCCGAGTCTGTGGGGATGCTGGTGTTAGTGGGATTACTCCACGTCAGTGCAGGTAATGGCTTTATCTTCTGTCTGCTCACCTGCTCTACACTAATGTTCAGCACTTCAGTCTGTCTCTAAAGCCCTGCAGGACAGTGTTCAGGTGTGTCCAACATCCAGCACTTACAACAGCTACAGTGAATGGTCCAGCACTAGTGAATAGTGACCTCAGTGAGGACAGTGGTCAGGTAAAGCCTTCACACTCACTTTAGTGGTGAGAACTCCATTCATCTCTCACACAGTGGAGGACGGGAATAAGGGACTGTTGGAACAAAGCCCTACATCTCAATGTCTGCTTGGTGTATAAGTCAAATGTTTGGATACACTTTCTCACTTCAATCAATGTTTTATTTATTAATTTTAATTTTTTTTCCTACATTATAAATGAACACTGAAGTCATCCAGACTCTGAAGGAGCACATAAGGAATCATGTAGTAAACTTAAAAGTGTTAAACAAACCAAAACATGTTTTAGATTTTACTTCAAAGTAGACACACAACTGATGTCTCAAACACATTAAGAGGCAAGAAATGCAAGTCATGAACTCTTGACAAGACACAGCTGTTAACTGAAAGCCATTCCAGGTGACTACCTCATAAAGCTGACTGAGAAAATGCCAAGAAAGCTGCATCTAAGCAAGAGGTGCCTACTGTGAAGAATGTCAAATATAAACATATTCTGGTTTGTTTACACTTGTTTGTTTACTAAATAATTACAGATGTGTTTATTCATAGTTTGGGTGACTTTAGTATTAAACTTCAATGCAGAACATTTTTATATAATGAAAAAAACACTGAATGTCCAGAATGTGTGTCCAGACTTTTGACTGGTTTATATATATATATGTATATATACATGAGCTTTGTTTTTGCCATCACTTAGTCATGATGAATAGCTCAATAGAAAAAGTCCCAAATGGCTCTAAAACCTTGAATTACCATACTGCCAGGTCCAGTCCTCATTTTTTCTCTGAATCACACAGTCAGCCAATGTATTTTTGTCAGGATTTTGCTGCGATTTTGTGACATACGTAATATGAAGCAGACCAGTGGGGTAATTATGCACTAGTCACTGTGTTAAAAAGCCATTTGCTTTGGCTGTAGCACTTTATTTCAATGTTATTTAAGTAGGCAGCTGATTTTTTCATTAACTTAAAATGGCCAGTTGTCCCACTGAAGAGCAAATATTGTCATTTATACTAGATGAACTATGGGTAAAGTACTGAAAAAGTGTTTTTAATGTGTTTAAGCTGTTCAGCCCACAGTATGAAAAGGTTAATATTGAAAACATTGGACATTGGCCAGTTAAGATGCAGAGAAATACCCAGTTCCTGTACATCACATGGATCTGTGTCTGCTTTGTGTTTGCTGATACCGTAGCCTACTTATCATTAGTGTCACTATTAGCTCCAAGAAGTCACACCTCAGTGTCTTTATGAGTCACACCTCCATGTTATTAGGATTCCGGGTGTTAAACCACGCAGAAGATGATCAGGGTTGATGCTGTATTTGTTTATAACTTTCCTGCTCTACAATACAGTACATGTGAACTTGTCATTTAATTGGTTCTGGATTTCTGGCTGTTCTGTTGCAGATAAAGCTCAGTGAAGGGCCTTAAAACCCAGTAATACTGCAGCCTGTTAGGGCTCATGCTGAGCTGAGGAGGGCTTGTTTTGAGCCACGGTAACAATAGCAATGCCCTGTTGATAATGAATTGCTGGGTACAGTAGGACACCATCACTAGAATGCAATCACACAAGCCACAAGGGAAGCCGCTCCGCACTCTGGTTTCACCGGGCTTGTGAAAATGCCTTAATGAGGTAAAGGACTGTGTGGAGACAATGCCTGGTATCAGCACAGTGAGTGTCAAAACATTAGTGTTGAGGGAAGGCTCAACGCATTTCAGGGGCACCTGCAGAGACCAGCAGGGTCTGTAGGATGAGCTCTGTGTGTGTGCACGCTCTCCAGTTCCTTATCACTCTTCCAGATTACAGAGACGAGCTCGCTGAATGGTCTCATAATGGCTGGGAGCCCTGCATACCTTCCCTTCTAAAGCATCTGCTGGTTTACCAAACAGATTGTTTTCAGGTGGACCTCTTCAAAGTCCTTTTGCATCTCTATGGCTGTTTTGCTGCCTCCATTGTAGGAGAATTCAAAGCATCTCCTTCATCTATCCGACAGCGGCACAATAGCAGGACGCAGATGGGCCTCAGGTAGCATTCTGCAGACCTGTGCAGGTGTGGAGCTCTCTGAAGCATTAAAATGTCTTTGTGTGGAGAACCGTCCAAAAAACCTGCCAGAGAAATGACTTTACGTCATACACTCACTGGCCACTTCATTAGGAACGTGTACATCTACACTCATTGTTCATTTTAGCTCGACTGACCATATAGATGCACTTTGTAGTTCTACTGTAGACCCTGTTCTTCAGTGATCAGGACCACCACCGTGCAGGTATTATTTATTATTTGTGACTGTGACGTGGCGGTGGTGTATTAGTGTGTGTTGCGTGGATCAGACACAGCAGAGCTGCTGGAGATTGTAAACTATGTTAGCTCAGTGTACACACTATTAGACACATCTACCATGTTTGCTCTGGTGTGTCCAATCCACTCTTACTAGTGCAACACACCCTAACACACCACCACCACGTCAGCATCACTGCAGTGCTCTGAATCAATGGAGCCTCATTGGAGCTATATAGATATAAGGCATGTGTGCCTAATGAAGTGGCCAGTGAGTGTATAATACTGACTTGCTGAGCTTTGTAAAAATGGTTAAATGGCTCATTCTCCCACAAAACTGCTAATATTCATACCATGTGAAGGAGTCAGAAGTGCTTCCACCAGGCTTTTCCTGAATTAGCGATTAGCATACTGCCTTGACCAGGAGTCTTCTGTCTGCCAGAGATGTGCTCTGCATTTTCTGGGCTTTTTGAAAAAGTACACAAAGAAAAATAGCTTCTGACATGATGGAGATGCATAAAAAAGCCACAAAGTTGGCCTCTGGGATGGTGACACTGGGTTTGGGTAGAGAAGCCTTCAGAAGGGAACGTGGCATTTCGGAGACAGAGTTCCTCCACTGGTCTATTAGTGGGGATGATGGGAGCCATGTGGCCTGCTGAGATTGCTGAATAAGGTTTTGGTGGCTTGGAGCTGGCCGACCCAGCCGCTCTCCGACTCCACAGGGCTGGCATAGGTGCGCTAAACGTTAATGCCTAGCTACCTTGAGTCTCCACAGCATTAGCATTGCTGGCCTGATCACGTGCTGTATAGCAGACAGATTTAGGGTAGCTCTGGCTACTGGGCAGCCATTTTTGGTTATTTTTGGTGCTTCTGGAAGCTGTGGGGGAAACAGTTTCTGTGGAAAGACGGGTTGTCTCACTCATGATTTCTTCTTGGAAAGGAGGAGAAAAATAGCAGGGTGAATTCAAAGCTCCGCTCACTTCAGTTTTTCTCTAAAAAAGAAGCAGAAAGGAAAAGAAGTGAGTGTTTGTATTCGCCCCACAGAGCACCCCCACAAAGCTCTGTGGCTGAAGCTGGTTCTCATTCATTGTGTACGCTGAAATGATTCTGTTTATTTAAAGGGGAACGTACACAGTTCAGGCTAAATGTACCATTGAGCCGTTTTTTTCTCCGTCCTTTCGCCATTGCCAGAGATGATTTTGGCACAGCTTAGCTTAAGTTACAGGGTAATGGATTTAAAAGCAGTTTACTATCCGCTCTCACGTTTCTGCTTGTGTGATTTGTGTCCTGACGTTTGAACCACATTCGCCTTGTGTTCTCTGCAGGGTTGAACTTGAGGTGACGCCTTGGAAAGACGACGCTCCCGCTTTTACAAAACCTTGAGTAGCAGATGTGTCATTTTAACACAACCTGTCACACCCTGCGTTCTTGTTTGGCCCAGAGGAAGACATGTTTGGTTAAGGCTTTGCAAAGCTGCGGACATTCTTTTACGGTTCGCCTTCAGAATTGATGAATGGCCGAATAGGCACGTGCTAAGATATGCTAGTTGGTGAGATTGGACTAATCGCTTCTGAAGCCTGAGTCATTATATGAATGATGTTATCACTGTGCAAGCAAGGACTTAGACCTGCAGTAAACCTTCCTTCTTCACACCATTTGATCATTAACGTATCTCTTCCACACATTTTGAAGCCTTTATTGACTTCATAGCACTTTTCCAAGGAAAAAATGACTGTAAAGTCATATTTGTGCTGTTAGTGTAACTCTTACAACCAAAGGACTCTAGATAGCAGAGACCACTAGGTCACTTCCACTTCATCTAGGTCTAATTCTGGTCTGACTGGTAAGGCCACATCAGGACCAAACAATGCATGTTTGGCCTATTTTTGGCCCAGATACTCTACATACACTATATGTCTAAATGTTTGTGGACACCCCTTGTAATGAATTCATTCAAACCATTTTAAGTTGCACCCATTGTTGACACAGATGTACCAATGGACACACAGCTTGTCTAGTCCTTGTAGAGAAGTACTGCCAATAGAATTATCTCTGGAGCAGATAAACAACCTATTGGCACCATGTGTAATGCTATGTGTAGTGGAGCTGCGTTCTCTGTAATAATGGAAGTCCATCCAGTACTTTTGGGATGAGTTGGGGATGAGGTGTGATGCTGATCCAACATCCTGACAGCAATGCTACAAAATCAAGTAAAAAGTCTTCCCTGGACAGTTGGATTTCTATAATTACTTTGTTTTCAGAATAAACAATGAATGACCGGGTGTCCCAATACTTTTTGTCCGTATAGTGTACATTATATATTTGGAATTTTATTAGGAGTGTAATCATGCTTTGTTGCATTTTCTTATGAGTCTAAAATTACAATCAAAAGTCATTTTTCAGCGTTCAAACCTCATTACTTTGGTCAAAACTTTTGTACAGTGCCTATTGCTAAAACATAATCAGTCTATAAAAGCACATCTGGATCAGGTCAGGACATATGGGACTCAGCCCGAACCCTTTTACCGATTGCAAATCAACAAACGGTCCAATTACGCCTGACCAATGACGAGCCTCAGCCAGTTATGCCATTGATCAGTGGAGCTCGGCCTGAGTCGTCATGCTATCTGGGTGGACTCATGTTGCATTAATAAATGATCAGTATTCACTCACTTCCCTCTTGCTTAAATTCTCTCATTCTCACTTTATGCTGAAGAAACTCACAGCCGGTATCAGAACTTAACCAGCGAAAAGAGGTTATTTGTTGTTTATCGCTCACATGGCCAGTTGTTTGCTGAAGGTGTGCACTGAAGCATGCCAGCATGTGTAATGGGCTGTGTGTGCATGTGTGTTTGTGCATATTTGCCTGCACATCGTCAGAGCTGTGCGGAAGGCATCCTGATGGGTTTCCTTGTTTATATCCTTCTTTCCTGTGGTGTTTACTAAGCGGAGAGACCACGCAGAGGTTCCCCCCTCCAGGCTGAGGAAGCCATGTAGAACCTTAACAAGCACTTCATCTGCTGGGGGTCATCACACCTCCTCCTGAAGGTTTCAGTGATTGAGTGCATGGCTGTAGCCCTGAAGATCTTTAACCCTCCGAGGCATAAAAGCACCTCTCCTGGACTTTAGTTTAATTATTGTGTACAAGAAGTGAACTGGAATAAGAGAAATACACTAGTTGTGCATTTACCATTGTTTTAATACTTTATTAGCTCACTTTCACTCTGTTCTTCAGTGATCAGGACTACCACAGAGCAGCTATTATTTGTATTGGATCATTCTCAGCACTGCAGTGACACTGATGTGGTGGTGGTGTGTTAGTGTGTGTTGGGCTGGTACGAGTGTATCAGAAAACAGCTGCTGGAGTGTTTACACACTATGCCCGCTCTGGTAGACAAACCCATCTGTAGATGTAAAGTCAGAGACAGTTGCTTATCTGTTACTGCACAACTCGTGTTTGTCATCTTCTAGTCCTTCATCTGCACCCACAGGTTGATACTGAGTGGATAGTTTTGGTTGATGCACTATTCACAGGCCAGCAGTGACACTGAGGTGTTAGCAGCTCTGCTTTGTCTGATCCACACTTATCAGTAGGGATGCACCGATACCACATTTTTTCAAACCGAGTACGAGTACAAGTACTTACATTTAAGTACTTGCCGATACCAAGTACCAATATGAG
>BRDA01008717.1:36712-70760 GCA_036984385.1 Crenuchus spilurus
CTGGAAATACCTCCACACCGCGGACATAGCTGCTCCTTCTCTACTACCGGGCTGGTTAAAGTCACGCTGCTGTTAAGTGGCTTGTTCAGCGCGGCAGCCGTACGTAGTCATCGTCTTCTTTTTTTAATTTCATTTTTTATTTTTATTTATTTATTTATTTTGTGGCGCAAACTAATACTGTCTGTTAGAAGGAAACGAAGCTCCCATCACGCTGGTATCGGATCCTGTAGTATCGGAGCACTTTTATGAATACGAGTACAAGTACACACACGTGGTATCGGACAGATACCCGATGCTGATATCAGTATCGGGGCATCCCTACTTATCAGCACAACACACACTAACACACCACCACCACGTCAGTGTCACTGCAGTTCTGAGATTGAGTCATTGCCCAAATTATAGCTGCCCTGGGGGGGTCCTGATCATTGAAGAACAGGGTAAATGAGGATAATAAAGTATACAGAGAAACAGATGGACTACAGTCTGTAATTGTAGAACTACAAAGTGCACCTATATGAAGTGTTCAGTGTATAATAATGTAAATATGTAAATACATATTTTAGTGCCCTTTGCCATTAAACTCCAGTTGAAGGAGTTTCAAAAACTGGATTTGAATCAGATAACCTGCAGTGCTGTAATCTGAAGTGAATGTATTATCCTTTATATTTTCAAGGTTGTACTGACCCCAGATCAAACAAATGCCCCCAGTTTTGGGTCAGTTTTGTGCTGCTCCATTGATCCAAATCTGAGGACTCATCACATAACCAGCAGGCAATGAGCTGGAGCTCCACTCAAGTCTGACACCGAGGAAACGGACTGGATTAAACTCGCTAGGAACTGTTTGTTTGGTTATTTCCTGAGTGTTAGAGCCCCAGTCCGGTCGTGTCTCACAGCTGGGAAAGAGAGAGAGTGAAAGAGAGAGAGAGTCAGTTCATTCAGTAAGGAGGTCAGTCAGTTTGGGTTGACTGGTTCTCTAAATAAACACTTTTTTTCAGTGGAGGAGTTTGTCTGTGGTTTAAAAGTTGAAAGGTCCCATGCGTCCGGCTGTGCCGTGTATGTTTACTCTGGGTTTGTGGCCAAACAGGCTCAGTTTTGTCCGGTTTTAAGAGAGTGTTTGCATGTGTGTATTTATTTGTATGCATGTGTGTCTGTGTATTCATGAGCTCAAGGAAAGACAGATGTTAGTTAGGGGACATTTCACCCAAACTGTGTTAGCATGGCTAATGGGAAGTACCATAAAGTGTCATGCTAGTGGTAGCCTTAATGCAAGGTGGTTTAAGATCATATTCTTTATACATCTGTGGAAATGAATCAGGAACTTGTCATGATACCAGATTTTGATTTTAATACTGATACCAATTTGAAGTATCACGATACTCAATGCTCTGGCTATAACCTAAAGGTACTCAGAACAAAGTTTATTAGATAGAGCCCAGATATCTGAATCTGTATAATCTAATTGATCTAATCTATCTGATGCATATAGAACTCTTCAGTGAATATAGCAAAGTATTCATAAAATATAGCAAACAGTGCAACACATTATTAAATTGTATTACTGAAAGTTAGCATATAGGATTGATTGCTGGGCCCTGAGTGACTCAGCAGGCTAAGACACTGACACTATGACCAGAGGATCGTGAGTTTGAATCTCGGTCATGCTGTTTGCCATCAACAGCTGGGGCCCAAGAGAGCAAAAATTAGCCATGCTGTCTCAGGGTGGGTAGATGGCGCTCTCTCTCTCCCCATCACTCACACATTGCAATGTCCACAGGCTCAGGCGTCTACTGATTGGTACATTTGGAGCTGGGAATCCTGCGCTCACACACAACGGAGGAGGCATGTGCTTGTCTGTACCCTCCTTGAGTCAGGAACATTGCAAAAGTGATGGAGAGTCCTAACAGATGGGATTGGCTAATTGGCTACTACTACTACATTGGGACAGGGATAAAAATGGACAAAAATGTATATATAAAAAAAAGATAAGGGGAGATTAACTGAATTGATTGGCAAGTTTAAATATTGAAAAGTTTCTATACTTTTGATACTTAGTGCAACGAAACCTTCGTAAATCATTTTTCTTCAGTATAACTGTGTGAAATTCTAGAGTACATCTAAGAAGAAACAGATCTGCTAAGAATATCTCCCTAGTGCAGTCTCAGAGTGAGAAACTCAGCCTTGGTGAAGCATCTCTTGGGACTGCTCCAGTGGTCAGAAGCAGCATAGTTCTCACATGAGGCTCTTGATCCTATAATCCTTTTTCTTTCTGCCAGGCCTCTACCTACCAAAAACATGGATCCTTACTTGGAGGAATTGACAAACTGGTTTGTCTTTTAAGCTGTCCTGGTCTTACCTCTAACCCACTGCGAGGGAGAATGAGCTCATACTATGACGCAAATCCCAGCCCCCCTGTTCTTCTGGTCTAATTCTGCTAATTGTAATGGATTCTTCAGCCTTAGACCAACTGCTGACCACAGTTCAACAACACTTCAAATATAGTTAGCGTGAGCTTATAGTAATGTGTATTTTGCCTGTTCAGTTGTAGGTTGTGAAGTATTGTGTCATCACCAGGAACTTACACTCACACACACATACACATGCCAACATGCCATCAGTCTCTTGGCTCAACCTGACCAGGTGGGATTGGCTAAAAACAAATTTTGACAGATTGCACCATAACTGCTCATAATTAATTTTACAGCCCTCCTTGTCCCCTATCTTCAGCCCTGGGAGGCTTCTGACAGCCGGCGTGACACGGCACAGCAGGCTCCACAGGGCCAATTAATGACCAGGCTTTCCAGGCTTCTCTCAGCACCACCCCCACAACACTAATTCAGTTTCACTGGGGATGGATGGCCACAGCATACACACGCCTCAGAACCGAGGAGGGAATTTTAAGGTGGATCTGTTTATATGTGCCAGCCAGGAGGGCCATGATACATCAACTCAAAGGTCAGGCCTAAAATGTCAGGGACTCAAAGGATCAAAGGTCACAGATATCCATTTAGCTCTGTGTAAACCTTTGCGCCAGCTTCAGGGTGCCTATCGATTGATGAGGTGAAACGGCAATCGATCACCTGCAGGTACGCAAACACATTGACGTGTGTGTTTTGAGTGTTTGCTGGTCCACAAAAGGATTCCAGCATACATGGAAATTGGGCATAAGCCCACTCATTTCCTCATGTTCTTGGACACGCACAGACACCCATACACACATGCACACTACACACACTTTAGTGATTAAGTCGGCTCTTTAATTAAAGCCAGGATTAAGGAGAATCAGGATGTGTGAAACATCTTAAACTTGTTAGAGAGAGGGGAACGAGAAATCTGCTTTATCCCTACATCCCAAGTTTTCTCTCTCATTCTCTCTCTCTCGCTCACCCTCACACTCCCCCTTTTTTCCTGCACTCAGTCATTAGTGACAGTCCAGATAAACATTTCAAAGCTTAAAGGCAAGATTGAGCCCTAATGAACAGCTTTCCCATGAGTGACTCTGTCTCTTAGAAGAGGCTGAAACGAAGTTAATTTGCCTTAATATGCTGATCTATTATTAGTGGCTTGCTGTAAGGCTCCGGGCTGGGATCCAGTGATAAGCATGTGTAATGAGTGAATCTGAAGGCTCCACTAGATCAGATAATTGCATGGAATGGAAAGTCGCTCAACCTGTCCCTTCGCTTTGACGTTAAACCTCAGAAGAATGCAATGCACCTTTTAGAACCTCCGAGAAGAGATGGAGAGACAAAAAGGATGAGATGAAGACAGGAGAAGAACGTTCTTCCATGTGGAAATCAAATTAAGGTGCACTTTGGTCCAGCCTTGCTGTCTGGAAGATGCGGCTAAGTTGCGGAGATGGGGAAGGAAACATGCAGCTTTTAAGAGGCTCTTCAGGCTGGAGAAAGGGGTGGAGGCTTTTTTTCCTATTTTGCATTGCACTCACTGTATGTTTAAACATAATCCATCCCAGATGGGCTGTCTCTACTTGATAGGAAGCCACACAGCTGATATCACTGTCTATAGCTTCCATGTGTTAATAGAAATCCAACTTCCCCTTTCCATTTGTTTGTGCAAGACTGTCTAAGGACTTGCCGGATTTCAAAGAAGGAGTCGATTCCTTTTATTTCTTGATTTCTTGATTACAACGTGCTGAAGACTCCCGGTAATTGTCCCAATTAAATGCACATTTACACACTTACTACTTCCCATTCCCTCATTTCTTGCTTCTATACCAGTTGCCGCGACTGTCTAATTGAGATCATTAGGAGGATTATAAATGACTCAGCAACCACAATGACCTAATTTTCTGCCTTTCTGTGCAGCCGTGGCAGCATCTGTGCATTGCGCTTTTGTACAGTTTGGCTTGGTTTGTGCAGAGATGAGCTGATCAAGCCATGAGTGTTCCAATGCAGGGGTTTGAATGGTGTAATGAGGCTCCAGATAATGTGCTGTCTCATTACCAAACGCAAGCATGATACTTCTGGCAGCCTAGACAAACATCCCGAAAGAGGATGACCAGGTGCAGAGAACACGCACCTGTTTCTTCTCAGTCACAACCTCAATAAGATCAGGTTTACAGTGCTGGATGCCTGACTGAACGAGTGGTGTTGAGGTGCTGGAGCTCTGTCAGCGCCTGTCTTTAAAGCCCTGGCCCCAGGCTAACCTCGTTACTGCACTGGCCGCTCCCCCGCCTCTTCTCCGCTTAATTAACCAGCAGTTGACCTTGTAATGGAGCTCGCCTTATCAGCGCAAGCACTCCATAGCCGGATCTCCAGATGCCTAATGAGTGAGACAGCGAGGACTGGAGAGATATGCATTATCAAGAGAGCGCGGAGGTCCAAATGAGAGCGAAAGCAAGAAAGATACAACCCGATGTCCAAAAGTACCCCATTCTAATTAGAGGACTCAGCTACTTTGCACATATATTATGTAATCTTACTAGATGAGCATTGGTAGAGTGGAGTGCTTTATAACAGCTACACAGAAACATTGTCATGTGCAGTGCTAAGATCCAAACAGAGGAGTGTGAAGCTCCCCAATATTTGGGCAGGGGAATCATGTTATGCAGGCAGATTCCATAAAGAATAGAGGCTGTTTTTGCAGCAGCTGGGTCTAACTTCCATTTAACATTCTTGAAGAACTTGGAAGAACCTTTCAATGAGCAAGTGTCTAGATGTTTCTAGACATATATTGCCAATTGAATGTTGAGGTCTTGACTTGTACATGATGGAGTTTGGCCACATCCAATGTGTCTGTCAGTGCTTGTGTACGTTGTTTGTTTGGGTGTCAAATTTGAATGAAGCTGGTGTGTTTGGTTGCTTAGTTCCTTGTCTGTGAAAGCAGAAAATCCATGGATCATAAATATCTCCCCTTCAGCATTTTACGTGAGGGCTCATTCGGTCAGCTGTGTTACCCGAGATTCTTTGTTCCTGTTCAGCGTACTTCCAGCGGGTGATCTTCACCTCTTCTGAGACTTGATGGTACACGTATTCATCATCATCCTGAGCAAGCGAAACACATCCCATGTCCCTGGGCTACGGCCAGGTTACAGGCCGTCTCCGTCTCACTCCAACGAGGCAGAGCTAGATCTGAGTCAAGCATGTGGCTGAGCGCCAGGCCATTTTTTATGGTGCACGGCCTCAAACTTGCTACTTCAAGCTGAATCTGATGCCTTTGTGACTGTCTGAAATTGAAACCTTACCTCATCGGTGGAAATTGCTCAGGGAGGAGAAGGAGGGGGTTTAGCTAGAAGCTGGAGATGCAGCAATCTGACCACTGGCTCTGCGTCTGACATTTCTCCTCTCTGGAGGACGTGTGGGGAAATAATGAACTCATAAGAGATCTTGGTGAAGGATCAACTGATAATGTGTACAAGGCCTCCCCCCCTCATGGAACAAGCGAAGATGCCTTTGTCATTATTCTCCCTGACATTTTTGCACCAGCAAGCCAAGCTCTGGCTCACCTTGATTTTTACTGGCAGAGATCAGCAGTACAAGTGTTCTCAGAGAAGGATGACTGTGATGAGGGCTCTAGGGACAGAGGCTGTGGTCTGCTGCTTGGTTTTTTAGTGCTCCTCTGGATCCACATCTAAACATCTGAAACCTCACTTTTCACAAGACAGAGAGCTGCTCTGATGGACGCCAGCTGAGCCTTCATGCTGACTTCATGCTTTGCGTGCAAGTTGAATCAGAAGGACCTGAATAGCAGAGATTGAGAGGGATAAGGCATAGAAAGAGAACATGTTAGGAAATGTCAGACCGTCGCAGAAATGGGTCCTATGGGGGTGATTGACATTAGCTCAGTGCCTTCAAAAAGAGGTCAGGTAATAATGGCGCCCCAGGACAAAAAGACAAGGATTCTTCACTGCAGTGAAGTGGTGGCCATTGTACTTAGTGACTCTGCTGAAGTTTATCACCCTTAATTCCTTTCACTCTCTTCATTTGGTGTTGGGGGCCTGAAAGCAGAAATTGTTTTGCAGATGTGAAGCTCAAGGGGGATTCTTTGTGGCTTTGAACAATAGGAGGAGGAGCCGCTGGATCATGAAGATGGAGCACGAGTGTCTACAACCCTCCCCTCTAGTGAAAAAGCAAAAGGAACAGGACAATGTCCTACCAACTAAACTGCCCTGCAAAGCGGCAAAGGCTGATTTGTGGCTCTGGCTTGTTAAAATGAGTTCCTGAGACAATACAGCACAAACTCAAACAAAACATGGCATTCACTTTCTAATGTGGTTTGTGCTAGTATGAAAACTGCCTGTTCCATGAATAAAGAGAGACCACTGGCCATAATTCATTTGTCACAAATGTAGTGTGAGACCATCACATATGACAAAATATAGTCTCAAGGGTGCATTGGGCCATTTAACTAGTCTTAGCAAGCTCTAGTGTTACAGATTAATCTGCGTTTGATGAGACCTCAGGGTGTGAAATAAGAAGTCGACTCTGTCTGTATACATGAAAGTGCAGTTTTGATGTCCTGACTGTTCAATGTGGTCCAAATTTTAGTTTTTTACGTACTGTGGAACCCAATTGAGACTGTAACACTGAAGGGGAATTTCACTTGCAGAAGTAGCCAGCAAGGCCAGGAAATGTCTTTTTAACAAAGTTGTGAATTCAGTTCGATAGACAGTTCCAGAGAAGGAACCTTTGGCTCTATTTGGCCTGCTCTTAATTTCCTCCTCTAAATATTAATGTTGTCTTACAAAGCCTGCATTAGGTCTCAGTGCCATTTTTCCAATGTTCCATTCATTTCGCTTAGCTGCGCTACGGATCGTTTTAGCGTTCCTGTTCTCCCCCCACCACCACCCCCACTTCCCTCATATCCCATCTTTGTCCACTTGAAATAGGTTCCGTCTTGGAATCTCCAAGCCTCTGTGGATTTATGATCCCATTTAATTCCCATTCAGTCCAATAACATCCAGGAGTCCGGCCATTTATCCTGATTCCTCCCTGTGTCTTTATGGAGATGGCCCGGGTGGTGTGCTGTAAAACACAGAGGGTTAATGTATAAAATGGGTTTGCTACTTACGCTGCCCTGTAAATAGGGTTCATGTACAGTGTCTGTGCCCTGGCTGGTTTTATTCTGCTCTTACAGAGACAGAGAGAGACTGAGTTAGCATCATTCTGCTGCCAACACGGCAATTAAGGCAGAGGATTTGAAATTAAAGTATTTCAGATTCACACATACTGAAGCAGCACACACTCATAAACAGACATCCATAATCACCCAGACAGGCCCACCTAGAGACCCAGCCCAATTTGCCAAGCAAATAAGCTTTTTTTTTCTTTCAGAGCGTGACATTTGAAAATATGTCCCTAATAAGCCACTGAGTGTCTGGTCGAGTCTTATCCAATATTTCATACTTTACTGCACCCGCGTTCTAGCAACTAGTTGCAAGTAATGCAAAACAGCCATGGTACTTAGAGACCCATTACTAGTTTAGCTTAGGCAGAGTTTTTAGCTGCTGTTTTTTTTCCCACTTGCTGTGCAAGCTTTTGAGGTATATGCATTTTTTCCGAGCTCTCTTTATAAACTGATGGTCTACACCTGTATTTTTACATCCATTAGTAGTGTGATGCTCGGAGACCTTATGTTTGCCGGCTGCACGCTGTGTTTACCTTGCATTAGCACGGAGTTGGTAGGGAGGGGAAGGCACCTTACACAGGCCACACACAGCCGTGCACCCATATTCCACTTTTCATACCTGAGTGAATGACAAGCCACAGCTGCCGGGCTAATTGTAGTTTTTATAGTGCAGAGAAGCAATGCCAAGCATTCTCCGCCTGCTCTCCAAAAGCCTGGCGAGGCTTCAGCTCTACAGTCTGAAGGCCTTGACCATGGATGTGGAAAGAATGCCCTTTTATTTGCTCTCACAAAACGGGACCAAGCATTAATATTGCCTGGCGCACAGTTTGACATGACTTTTCATGTCTCGCTGAACATTAGCAAGGCAAGTACCTTCTGTTTCCCAATGATACTTTAAACAGCCAGAATTTTTTCAAGGGCAGGAGTAGTGTCAATGTCGATGAACTCCTCGAAATTCTTTTGGGCAGTTCCGTGATGAACATGAATATTGCAACACACTAGATCAATCAGAGAGTGAAAGAGCTTTGATGTTTTTTTACTTTTTTTTACCGAAGCCCGCACGCAAGAAGTCATTAAAAATCTTGGCAGAAAAAAGTAGAGAGGGAGAAGAAACAGAGCCCGTCCACTCCTCCTTTCAATGTCCTCTTGAGTTTGAACAGTTTCTGATGGTCCTCTAATGTCTGCCTTAAAGCCATAGTGTAGACCCGAGGTGATTTGAAGCTGTGTTTCCTTGCTGCTAGTCTCCGCTGGGCTGTTGAACCTTTCCCTTTGGATACAGGCCTGTTTTTGCTGTCGTCGTTCCCATCGGAGCAGCACTCTGTAAACACTCCTAAGGGAATGAGCTCATGTGCTGTAAGTATAGGGTGCAAGGGGCTCCTGGAGACAGAGAGGAGCACTTAATATTAGTCCTGCCCAACTTCTAGAGCATTCCCTCCATGTGACGCATTCCCAGTAGCCTAAATCATTTCATGTGCCCTATTTACAGTGGTTGGGCTACAAAGTGTCAGTACTCAGTTCTCACAGATGTTAGCAGAGTTAGGAAGGTTAGTATGTTTTATGTCTTGTCATAAGGACTGGGAAGACTGTGCATTACAACTCTTTTTTTTCCTAGTTCTTTGTTGCTTAGCATCAGTCACTATGTATGTGATTTGATATTAGGCTTTTGGTGACTGTTAGAGGAGACAGTCCTCATATTGGTGACATTGTTGCTAGGGTATAAGGACATTGGGAACTTAAGGCCAATTTATGATTCCACATTAAATCTACTTAAGCACAGTGCAGCTGTTTGTCATCAACAGCTGGGGCCCAAGAGAGCAAAAATTGGCAGTGCTCACTCTGAATAGGTAGATGGCGCTCTCTCTCTCTCTCCCCATCACTCACACAGTGCAATGTCCGCTGGCTCAGGCGTCTACCGATTGGTCCATTCTGAGCTGGGGATCCTGTGCTTTCCTCCGAACACGTTGGCTCCCCAGTGACTGTGTATCAGTGGTAGTTAGAAAAGAGGTGGCGGCTGCATCACACACAGCAGAGGAGGCTTGTGCTTGTCTTCACCCTCCTAGAGTCAGAGACATTGCAAAGTGATGGGGAGAGCCCCCTAGTGGATGGGATGGGTTAATTGGCTACTACTACTGAATTGGGACAGTTGGCCTAGAAACCACCTTCACCAATTAGCGGTGCAGACACCCAATTCATATAAATGCTCATAACAGTGTAGGCTACTTGCACAGGTTATGGCAAAGTCTTTGTACTGATTTGACAGAGAAGCATAAATATGTCTTTAGTAGCATGGGGGGAGTTCTTCCCCAGCAACAACGTCAGCCCAGGGGAGGTTGGTGAAGGGGGCTGGTCAATAATGAAAATCAGTCCTACCTATTATAACTGGTGTTGGGTAGTTGAGAGCTTTGCTGATGGCAAATGTCAGTCATGGGGAAAGTGAGCACAAAAACTTTACTTTCACTTTCAAAAAATGTTTGTGGCTAGAGTTGAAAGCCCTAATGAAAGACTTTGTTACAAACTCTTACATGGATGAAGTTTGCGGTTAGTAAACTCCACTGGCCTGCATGTCAGTATAATGTGAATATAAATGGACAAGCCATTTACAGAGCTTTTATAAACCTTGGTTTGATCCAGGTTTAGACTAAGAACTTCCACTATGATGTGGAGTGCATGCTAATATACAGACGTGAAGCCTTATCTATTATGAAGCAACCCCAGTCTTAATTTTAGCCATTTAAAATGATTTCTCACAAGTGTGATAATGTGCAAATTGGCAACACTTTTAGAGGACTTTTGATGAATCTTATTTGAATGCCAATCACCATCTGAAGGAATGGCTAAAACCTGCCTTTAAGGCATCAAAACACCTTTTGTGCAAGGCAGATATGTCCAGCATCTATATGTACTCTGGATAACCTGAGCACGATTCCCATCTTAAGCTTGTCCCCTATTTGCTCATGTCTATCTTATCCCCAAGAGTGCTTACATCTGCTGTGCAAGGTTTGGGCCATGGCACTCCATAGACCAGTGATCTTATTAAAGAACACAGCAGCAACAACAACACAGAGCTAGCTCCAGTCTCTTTCAGGCCATTAAAACGAGTATTCTAATCCTGGATCAAGTGTGCGGATCAAAGCCGCTTGCAAACTGACGTTTACAGACAAATGGGATTGTTTTTAACAAGCCATTGCTGCATAGCATGGCCTTTTTTGTCCATATCTGTCGGACTAAATTAGGGCCGGCTGGTGTTGGGGCTGCAGTAATTGTGTCAGATGGTGTTAACCTCAGCTCCTCAGCTGCATGTGTAGAAACCGGAGTGGTGGGGAAGTCTTCACAGCTTCCATCTTGGCATGTACTGTATGTGTGTCTATGTATGTTGTCCCATTCTAAATATAGGAAATAGCCACGGGACTCATTGCTACAAAGCCCTGATAATGTACCCTGTTCTCACAGGCAGTGACATTTGGCTTGTGTGTGTGTGTGTGTGTGTGTGTGTGTATTAGTGGAAGGGAATTAATAGATTACACTTCTCTGAGCTGCAGTGCCAACATTGTGGACACTCAGTAGCACGCAGGTTATCCCCCATCACCTCCACCTGACATTCTCCATCATACATGGCTGCATAAATGCCACAAGAAAGTTATGATGGGCTTTATTGAATCATATAATATATGGATCATGTATTACATTTCAATTTGATTAGATTCTTTATCCTTCTCAGAATTCTTCAAAAAACTCAAATGTGATGACAGAAACTGTTTAACGTGTACACAAATGGTTTGTTGAGCCATTACTGGTTCTTGAGGAAAGAACCCAAAGAAAATATTTATGAGTAAGAAGAACCTTTTAAAGGACTTTCACAGAAAACCTCCAGATGCCATTCCTACTCTTCCCTATGCCACCGTACACATCAACAGTGGGTTCCTATGTCATGTTTGAGCTGTGCCACTGTGAGTCTGACGTTCTGTTTTATCACGAGTTTTTGGGAATGCTAGACTACTTCTTCTTCAAACGCACAGCTGGTTACACACTCATGCTTTTGTTGTAATGTTGTCTTTTTATTTTTAATTTGTCAGTGACAAGTGCTTGTCAGTGAAGAAGTAACACCACAGTCATGCTGCAAAAGCTACCAGGCTAACTTGCTAACTGGTATCTCATCATATGTGTTACATAACAAAAATAGTGTTCAGATCTAATTTTAAGCAAGTAATAAAATGTATGATGTGATGTGATGATGATACACAATAAAATGCAACCTATATATTGGCTACGTTCACGTTACTAGGCTGAAGTGACTCAAATCAGATTTTTTGCCTTAAGTGTGACTCTTTTCAAATCAGATTTGAGTCGGTTTCATTTGTGGTCTTAGATTGGATATTTACTAACCAGTCAGTTTTTATTTAATGTATCTTTTTGTGTGTACATATGAGCATAGTGCTGAGGCATCACTGGCTTCACTCCTGTTTACACACAGAGCTGTAAAGAATGCAAAAGCAGCCAGCTGACCTTTATTAACATTCTCCACCTGACCATGTACAGTCCACCAGCTGTTTACTGTCCTCCTGAGCAAAACACATGAGCTACTAACATGTCTATTTGACCCGTTTTAATACAACCAGTCATCTCTCAAATATGGAGTTGCCAGGTCCAAAAAAAATCTCCAGCCCAATGTCTGACAGAAAGCCACCATACGCCAGGTGATGTTCAAATGCTTCACAAATATTTGAACAAGTTTTCAATGTTCAAGTTCATATTCTTTTCTAATTAGATCAAACCCCTGCGTCATGCCCCTCTGAATTTTCAACATAGCACAATTTAGTGGAAAGAAGGCATACCTGGCAACCCAGTACAGTGTACTTTTTTTGTTGGTGGTGACTGAGGTGACCTGCATAAACATACCAATGTGTCCAGTGTGTCAAACTACAGACAGATAAAGGTGACTTACAATCATAAATGTGAACCAAATCCAATCTGAGCAAAAAATCTGAATTGAGTAATGAGGCTTGTAATGTGAACGTAGCCATGTGAGGTTGTTTGAAGTTCTTCATTCCCACATATCCACATTTACCAAACAGTTTCTTTAAAGAATCATCAGTTAAAAACTTTTTTAAGGAACCAGAGTGACTCTGTTTTGGTCAGAATAAAGTACATTGTTTATTAAATAGTTTAATATGAAATATATGAGCCACCACCATTAGATTTGATGTATTCATGCACTTTTCTACTGTTGGTGGAAGAGTTCCAGATGTGCCAGTCGCCAAGGGCTGTTTTGGGTTCCAGGAGAAAGAAGAACCGACACAATTATGCGCATTGTTTCAGGAGTGCTTTTAAAGTGGCCTGGCTGAGTGAACCTGGGCCAGCACTGTAATGTTATGCGTGGGTTTCTCAGAGAACAACACTTGTTGAACTCTTTAGCTTCGCATCAGCTTTCTCAGTGAGTGTGTGTGTGTATGAGTGTGTAAGCTTATTTACCTGTGGGGGTTCTCATGCACAAAGACACTGTGGTGTGTGTAAGCCCAACTGTAGCGTTTTTGATTTTGCGGTTGATACTTCATCTCTTCTAGTGGTGTGTTTATACCCCCTCGTCCAGATGCCACTGCAAATTGTTGGGACAACCGGGACCTCCTCCTTTTCTGCGAAAAAGAAAACGAGACGGATGTGGACCACCAACCTCGCCACACTGACAATCATGCTCTTAGACTGAATCAAACACGAGGCCTTCATGAGGGCACACACACATACACACACACACACACAGGGGTGTAATGGATACACATGTTTATATTGAAAAGCAGTAAGAGTGAGGGCAGATGCAGTCACAGGCGGTGCTAAAAGAGGTTTAGTAAGGTACAGTCTATCATTCCATTAGCTGTGTTTCTGCTAATTGAATGCATTTACATGCCTGTTTATACTTGATTACAGGCACCTGTATATCTTGGGCACATTCACTCAGGGCACACGTTTTAGCTCAGTTTCAGGTGTTCATAGTGAACATATAGACTTTAATACATCAGTTTACTCCCCAGCAGATGTTTAGCACACGTTACACACAAGGCATCAAGGGGTGTAGGAACAAGTCCAAAAATAGTAGAAAATGTTTGTGTTCTTAATTTCATTGAAAAAGAGTATAAAGTTATATTTTATGTCATTTCATACTGTTGAGCTCATCAAAATCAGAAATGCACAATCTTAAATTAGAGTAAATTACTACTCAAACTGTATCAACATTAAAACAATTGGAAAAGCAGAAAAATGTCGCTTTGCGTGTAGTGAATATAAAATATACTTTAAAATGTGTTACATGACTTCAGGCTTATTTTGCCATTGATTTAAGTATCTGTGTTTACGTATGTGGCCCTTCATGACCTCATGTGTGTACACATGTTGGGTGCATTCCTGTGCAGGCCTGTTTACACCTGATTACATACACATGCATATGTTGGCATTTATTTATTCATGGAAGTTTGTGTGTGTGTGTGTGTGTGTGTGTAATGTCCTCATCATGATAGGAATACGTGTAGACTCAAGGACATTGTGAAAATGCTGCATTCTGTTTTCCCAGCTAATTCAAGTGTGCAAGAATGTGTGTTGAAGCTCTTTGTGGGGACCTTACCTCCATGTAATGATAGGAATACTGGTTAAATCTGTAAACGCAGGGACATTTTGCTGGTCCTCACAGTGAATTCAACGTATTTTTTGCAAACTGAAAAAAGAAAACAAATAGTCTTTTGGTTACTGAGGCTGGGGCCAGCTTAGGTGTAGTATTACTCAGCCACACTATTATAGGAGTAAATTGAATGTCCTCATGAGAATAGTAATACCAGTATGTGTGTGTTTGTGTATGTATGTGTGAGGACCTATGTCTTGTGTGTGTGTGTAAGCTGCTGGCTCTTTGGAGATAAGGCCTGCACTCTTTCTCTGAGCAGACAGGCAGAGAGACGCTCACCTGTAGCCAAGAGATACCATCCCACACACACACACACACACACACACACACACACACACACACACACACACACACACACATCCCCTAGGCACAGGCCCAACACAATTAAAACAAGGAGAACAACAAGCTCAGAGCAGCAACACACACACATATATACTGGACACACATTATCTCCTCTTCCCATGTTAATTGTAATTCAAATGAAATATGGAGGATTTCACCCTGTGGTTGCGTTCCGTTCTGTTTCTGTCACATTCCCCCTTTATTTTCTCTTCTGCTATGCAAGCTTTGTTCAGTCTTTCTATATTTGGATGGAGAGCAACACAAAAAACTAGGGCTGCAGCTATTGAATATGTTTGTAATCGAGTATTCTGTCGATCTTTTCATCGATTATGGCGCTCTCTCTCCCTATCACTCTCACATTGCAATGTCCGCTGGCTCAGGTGTCTACTGATTGGTCCATTCGGAGCTGGGAATCCTGCGCTTTCCTCCGAGCACATTGGCTCCCCAGTGATGGTGTATCAGCGGTAGTTTGAAAAGAGGTGGTGCTGCGTCACACGCAACGGAGGAGGCTTGTGCTCGTCTTCACCCTCCTAGAGTCAGGGACAGTTCAAAAGTGATGTGGAGAGTCCTAACAGAGGGGGATGGGCTAATGGCTACTACTACATTGGGAAGGGAATAAAAATGGGCATGTAAATTAATGTAAATTAAATGTAAAAAGTGGTGTACCCCATGCAATAGCCAATCTGAAAATAAAGGATAAATAATAAAAGTTTAAAGGTACAAAATAGCATAAATAAATAATGCAAGTGTTACTAATACTCCAACTTAAACAGTACACTTCAGATTACAATCGTAGACAGTAGGCGCAAGTCTGTGATCAGCATATTCAAAATGCTTCTTCCACAGTGCATGTGGGCTCTGTCCGGACGCGGCTGTCCATGCACTGCTGTGATGTACGGTGGAGAAAAAACATTGATTTGTACAACAAATGTTATAAACTCGCCCAAAAGTAAATCTGTATGCTAATGAATGTTGTCGTTGTAGTCATAAATGAATTTGTCCATCTGTTGCATTTATTATTACGTACGGGGAATAAATTACACGAGTGAGATTTTTGTGCATTTGCTGTCTTGCTTCTTATCATGCCTAGTCACTGTCGACTCATAACACAGACTATAAATAATTACGTAAACGTGTTCATATCAGTTAGCAATAGTAAAATCCGTCACTTTAGAGGCTCTAAGTCCGCGTAAAGTGCAGTACATGTGAGGATGCTTGCAGTTCAGATGCTGCAGCATTGATGAAGTACTATAATGGTAGGTCAGGTCTGTTTTAGAGTGTATACACAGTGTATTACAGTGTTACAGTGTATTACAGTGTCCGCTTTACGCAGCATAAAACGCTCCCACACTTTAGACATTTACACACACTGGTGTCTTCATTTTCCGCCATTACCACAGAGAGCAAGTTTTTGAAATGCGCGTCAGTTATAACAGTCAGTGTAAAACAGTGATACTGGAATTGCTCAGTAGACTACAAAGCAGTAATGATACAATAACAGAGACGTTTAAAATTGACGGACTTTGGTGACGTGAATTAAACGAAGCCAAATTCTTTGAAATTGAAAGAAATTAATTGAGACACAGCAATCTGTCAGTAATTATAAAACTACAAAATGCACCTATATGATTAAAATGGACAGTGTGTGTAGATACAAGGTATGTGTACCTAATGAAGTGGCCAGCGAGTTTGTCATACATGTTATATAATGTGCAGTAAAGTGCAGCTGCTCCACAGTGTCCCATACTTCCATGCACTGTTTTCTGTGGAGATTCTACAAGATATTTGTGTGTCAGTAACGGGTGCACCTTAAAGTAACTGAATTCACTAATTAGCAGGGATGTCTGGATGCGTTTGTAAAGAAAGTGTAAATGTATTATAAAGTAAGTTTGGATATGTGTATGTGGGCCCTCAATTTAGCAGAGTGCTGTTTATCTGAGCATGTTTGTGAGTCAATGGTAGGATTAAACTGACTGGAAACAGTTGCCTTATTGATTTGTTCCTCCTTCCACTGAACAGTTCCCATCACCCTGCCTATACATAGCCCCTCACCCTGCAACATATTTCACAAATTAACGCGCTACAGTCGATAATGGTTTGGTATTGTTGGATAAACAGTGACATGGAAGGCACTCACACTAGAACAGATTGGCTCTTCGCTTTTAACAAGTGCTAATTTGGCTGGCATCTGTGTGTGTGTGTGTGTGTTTCATTGAAAGGAAGCAGAGATAAATGGTGGTAATATATGAACAGCAAGATTGCGGTCATGTCTGATGACGTCATATAGCAAGCCACACACCCTCACGCACACACACACATTTGTTTTTATGCAGTGTCAGGACATTCTCCTAGTTTTATTGGTACATTCATTATGAAGTTGGACACAAAAGGAATCTAAAAACCACATTTTAATATGTTTTATATATTATGGGTCAATCAATCGTGTGAACATTTACAAGAATGCAACTCTTACGCACAACTTGTATTAAATGAACATAGTTCAGTATTTGAGTTTATTATTGTTTTCTAGACATGTGGTCTCAATGTCTATCAGTCCATATAAATGATGCACCGAAATGAATGTGTTGGACCACAACTGATCAAAATGAAACTTTTGGCCAAATGCCAAACGCATAAAATTAGTAACTAAATGACAAAAATATGTTGTAATTAGTGAGGAATGAATGTCTGTATTTTAAAAAGGTGGTTTGACATCATTAGGTTTAATAAAAGGAGTTTAATTGATTATTCTTTTATGTTTGTATATAAAAATGTTAGAAAAACAATAACGCAACAAAACAATAATATAAGAAAAATGTATAAAAATGCATGTATATAACATTATTACTAATATTTAATAAACAAAACAAAATGATGAAAATGTCTAAGATGAATGATATAAGCCACATGGATGTTTTATGTGCTTAGAGTTACAGCCACTGAAACACTTCACATTTCTTTGGGTAATTGTGTGACGGTCCCTAAGTTACACTCATTCACATCTACAGCTGGGAACTAGAAAAATGTAAAAGCATCTTTAAAAAGGTCAGTGTTCTCTATAAATTATTCAGTCTTTTCACTTATAAAGTTTTTTTTTTTTGCCATTTTTGGCTGAATAATCTTGGTTGCCAAATATTCAGTGAATCACTATTATAGTATATATGTGTGTACAAATTTTGCCATTTTCTGTGTAAGGTTTGGGATTCTGTGAAGCTGTGGATCATAACACAAACTTATTTGTTCTTTAATGGTAGGGTTAGTATAGGACTCTTGCCAAATCACCACTTGTATTTAAGATGACTTTTATGAAACTGGACCCTCAGCAGTCATTGTTTATTTATTCAGAAAAAAAGAACAATAATGCTAAAAATGACAGATAACATTAATACAATAAGTAGTAATTTTCTCTGTGTTAAAGTGTTAGTTTAACCCTTTAAAATCTACTCCTCAAGACAGTCCAGTATTATTAATAGTTCTCACCTTACACCTGTTTTTTTTATTTTTTATCAGTACTTCCTTATATTAAACTGAATGTGCTGCTGATGGTATACATTTTTGTCAGGAAAAAGTATTAAACACAAATGAGTTTCCGCTTCTATGGGGGAGGTCTCCCTGTTAAAGCCACTTTTTAGAATTATGCCATTCTTAGCCGATTTTAAAGTCAAACTTCCTCTTTTGTGGTCAAATTGTTTCCTCTGCTTTGGGCAGCCACATTAAAGTCCCTCATGACTCAACCTCCTGTCCACAGCGTCCTGCCCCCCAGTGCTGTTAACCATGTGTTTTCTAATGTATCATCAGTTAGACGTTGAGGCTTTGTCCTCTGTAACTCATTAAAACTTGCCCTCAGATTAACTACAACATGGGAGAGTCCGTGTTGGTCATAGTTAAGTGAATCAGAATGTAGAGTCAGAGCATTCAACGTGCTACTGGGACTTCTATCACAATGTATAGAAAAGCTTCATGCCGTCTTTATTGTTGGATGTTCACACATTCAGTGAAACCACTAACATGTGAAGTACATTTCCATTCATATGTTCACTTGCTTCAAGTTGGAGTTCGGGATGTAAACATGGTGGTGTTAAAGTTTCAAAATGTATTGTTCACTCTGCTGTCCATATATGGACACAAAGCTGCATAAACAGTCTGTTTTGAATTAATTGACACTCATTCAGCATATAGCACTTTAGCTCCGCCCATTCTTACTGAAGTTAAAACCCTGGACTCATTTTTGAATGAAACATAATACAGATCATCCACCCAGAAAAGAGATCATTTTTAGGTCTTAAAGGCACAGTAACAAAATAATAACAATAATAATAACAATAATAATAATATTTTGAGTAGCTGAAGTCATGTAAAAATGAATTCTGAATATTTTTATTACATAAACCCATACAAACATAATAAATGGATGTATAACATAAAATTCAAGTGGAATGTGGTAGTACATTACTCCTTTAAACAGTCAAAGCTGTGCCTTAAAGAGTTAACGCAGGTACAAGAAAGCAGCCGCAAATGGGAGCAATTACCGGACAGTAATCTTTCCCCTTCTTTTTCTCACTCTTCCACAATCATCTGGATCTAGTATTTCTGCTCAAATTCCTTTCACATTGCACAACATTTTCTGCTCAAATGTGGATTTTCCCTCTCTCTCTCTCTCTCACACACACACATACACACACACACAAATGTAAAGCCTCTCGGTTCACTGTGTGTTCATCCAGCTTTTAAATGTACCTACATCCCCTAAAGACGTATATAGTCACAGCAGTAAAACAGATGGGCTGAAGCTGAAGGCTCTGCCTCAAATCTGCTGATTTTTGGAGGATTTGTGTTACACTTGAGCCATCAGTGAGGCGAAATGTGCCTTTTTTCAGTTACACACCATCTGAACTTCATGTCCAGTGACATGCCATTAACAGCCGCCTAATCTCAGTTCCACCACTCATCAATTCAGTCATCACAGCTGGATTTAACAGTTTCACCACAGAAGATGATTTATAGTCTGATTGGTTCTTAGTGCCACACATTTTACACGAAGTGCCTTTGTTCTGTTTGAATACTCAGTCAGTGGATCAGCCTACTTGTGTATGTTCTTCTGTATGTTTGTGTAATTACATACTTTCACAATAGAGGTCTGAAACAGTTCTTCTTCCAGTTTTACGAAGAAAACGTCAGACTGGGGAAAAGTTGGGAATTCCACTGGTTTAAGAATCCTATTCCATTATAAAGAATAATAAATGTGGTGCAAATCCACCAAAAATCAGCAGATCTGAGGCAAGACCTTCAACCTCAGCCCATCAGTTGTAGCATGATATAGTTGTACCAAGTATCCAAAGTTTTGAAACGTTTCAAGACTTTAAATTAGTTGCTCTATTTTCTATATTTTGCTGTATTTTGTTGATAAGTGAAGAGTTCTGTATGGACATTAAATATAAAAAAGAATAAGTTAGTTTAACTGTAAGTATGTAGAAATGTTCAACAGTTGTTGGCAATGATGAGTGTTTTTATTTTATAGCCAAAGTATCAGTGTTTTATCTAGTATTGTGACACAGCACTTGTTACTGAAATCAAAATTCTGGTGTCATGACAAGGCAGCATGATGTGATTCTACATTTGCAAATGTGACATTTCTGTTCAGTGTTAATTCAGGTAGAGTCAATCTCATTTTCTTTTTTTATCTGTCTTTGTATTTGCGTTGGCATATGTGTACCTGGGATGTCTCATTTTAACATCAGCCCACAATTCCCAAATCAGTTCATCATTAGCGTGTTTCATGGCTAAACGTTTTGGGGGTAGCTCCAAAAAATGCATAATGCCAGGTTCACACTACACGACTTTTTGAGTTGTTGGCTGTTGTGCCTATGAGAGGGCAGTAAAGCCCAGCAGTGTAGTAGCTCGTTCTATTTTTTGACACAATTTTCTTTGTGACAATGATCACGGAAATTGATGAAAACGCGTGTTCCTATTAAAAAAAAAAGTGACAATGTAATTATTATATGGCATGCTGTTAACCTCAAAAATTTACCATGTGCCCCGATACAGCCAACGACTTTTAATAAATGTACACGTTGAAAAGAGATTTTTTTTTTTTAGTACAAAATGTTTTTCAAAGTAAAAATATGTAAGTCAAGATACACACCCATATACACATTAGAAGTGCATTCTGTTTACCATCAAAATTGCTATATCCTAGGAGTTTCTGGGGGTCTCCGGACCCCTAGCCCCAGCTTTGTTTTTCAGAAGTTTTTACATTTCTAGAGTTATAATTTAACCCATTAAATCCTAAACGTATTACATCTAGTGCAGTACTGAGATATTTGTGGAAGTTTGCAAGTTCGTAATGACCGGCAAGTCCTTGTGTGATATTAATTGGTGCAACATCAGCTTCTATTACTTATTGGCTACATTAGCCTCATAGCTCCATTTTAAAGCTGAAGAAGCACATTTCAGAAAGTGACTATATCTTAGCTGATTGGGTGCATTTGGAGTGACGGGAAAATTGTGAAAATTTGGCCAAACTGATGCTTTAAAGAGGCAGAATAATTGGAATGTAGTGGTGCCCATACACCATACTGAGGCTAATAGCTGGCAAACACTGAGTGACCTAATTATGGGTGAAGCTTGCAGGCTACTATGCATACGCTTACATTTTTGGTGAAAGATAGTAATGGATTGTAACACACACACACACACACACACACACACACACAGGACTGGGCAGCAGAGTCGGCAGTTGCCTGGATAGTGATGGATGATGCGCAGTAGTGGGACTCAGAGGCTGGGTGTGAGCCCAGCCCATGTGGGCTGTCGTACCCACTACCACTCCCGTGTCATAATTAATCTTCAGAGATGAGCCCGGGCAAAAAAAAATGTGCTACCCTCGGCAGCTTTTCTACCACTTACTTCGCAGAATACAAATGTGTAATTCCTTAAAGGAATGGCCCCTCGCCCCACTGCATGATAGATATTTTTGAAAAAGGAAATAATTTAGCAAGGACGGGAGGGGGGCAGATAGGAGAACATGGTGGGACTTCAAAGGCTGACTTTAATAAAACATACGGTGTGTGTTGGGTTTTATATATATATATATATATATATATATATATATATATATATATATATATATATATATTCTCTCACTTTGGTAACACAGAGCTAGTCCCTCAAAGTCCAACACGCTGTGGAGAGCGGAGGCCATCGCACTGTTGCCCTGCCAACCGCAGGATCAAAGGCTTTAATGGAGGCTCCTCGCAAATGGGGGCTGATTAACAGGATGGGCCCAGGCGCCATCAAGCCTCGTTCTGGGGAAAACAGCCCCACTAACTCGTGTCTTTGAAAAATAGGAGGCCAGCTAAGGGGAAAAAGAACCCATGTAGTAGTAATAATAATAATAATAATAATCATAACAAATGTTGACTTGCAAAATTCACCAACCTAAAGATGCTTTAGATATAATTCAGGTAACATACAGAGAAAGGATCTGTATCATAATGTATCATGAAGACAAAGATCTTAAAGCCTTTTATCAGCAGATCTGTAATTCAGTTATTAATCTTAAAGCTTATCTATTCTGAGCTGTTTAGCTGGGCTGCACATTATGAACAGAATACTCGCACTGCTTTATGACCTATGATGCAAGAGAAGGTACATTAACCTTTAATCTTAAGCTACTTTAACTGTGTTTGAATACTTTTAGATGCTAGATCCTTTATATATCATGTAGAACATATTTAGGCTTCTATTATTTGATCTTTTTGGAGCTGTATTATCTAAACGAACGGACAGTTTTTTTACTTTTTTATATCAACATATTGGTCCTGAAAAAGTGGTTTGTCTTACTGTTCTATCAGCATGTTTGATGTTTCTTTTCCATCCATTGTGTGGCATTCTTGCAGGTACCTTACCTCTCCCATTTCCATCCATCCGTCCATTATCACACCCGTTTAATCCTTATCAGGGTTGCGGTTAGTCCCCTATCCCCTCACTGGGCGCAGGGCAGGGCATTACACTATTCAACCAAGCCCAGGACAGGGCGCCAGTCCATCGCTGGGTGAACACACACACACACACACTCACACAGACAGACTCGAACAGACAATTTAGAGTACCCAATTCACCTGATCTCCATGTTTTTGGACTGTGGGAGGAAACCGGAGACCAAGGAGGAAACCCACGCAGACACGGGGAGAACATGGAAACTCTGCTCAGATGGGAACTCGAACCCAAGACCTCAGCGCTGAGAGACGAGCGTGCTAACCACTAAGCCCTAAAACAATTCTAAATGATCACATCTCAGTGTTTACTTGGCCTATCAACAGAGTTTCAAGCCATGTTTGACAGACGTTGATGGAAATGCTCAATGTGACTGTTTATAGGTTGTGAATGGTAACAAAAATACATTATAGAAGATATGATATATTATAGATTGTCTGTTATATGCACCATTTTGTCCGAAACTACTGACTTTCCTTGTACCTAAACACCAGCAGTGATGCTTAATTGTACGTGCGGTTGATCAAGATGCTGAGAGCACATGCAAAAACAAAAATAATCCCTCATTTGCATAGTGCAGCCTTCTATAAGGCTTTATAATGATATGTGCAGCTGTGGTACAAGATTTGTGTATAGACCACTGAAGAGCAAATGTGAAGATGAGTTACAGAGAGATAGGAACATTGTAGGAAGGTCCTCACTAGTCTGTGAATACAAGAGAATTGGGGTTTTCTTGGCCAAGAGTGCACCCAACTCGACGGTCAGTAGAAAGGTGATGGGTACAGTGAACATACAAGGAATTCTATACTATGAAAGCAATGCAACTTGGATTAGCTCACTCCTCAGACAGCGAGAGATTGTTTATATGCTCAGTGATTGGCTTAAGACAAAAGAAATATCCTCTTAAACCTCTGCGCACAAGACTCTCCACCGTGCTCTGTGCTAATCGCTTTACATTGTTCTTGGCTCTGAGAGAGATGTCTCTCGGGCCTTCGAATTTCATATTCACAACTGCAGTTAATTAAGATGTTCGACACGATTGCGGATGATAAAATAAAGATTTCCATTGAAAATGTGACTAATAAATCTAATTAAAGAGGAAAGATGAGCTTGGCACATTTTTTCTACTTTGGAAGACTTATCACCCATTTTGGTGGAGTGTGCCTGGGTGGCATTAAAGTGAGACTGCACAGTGACTGACAGCATGAGCGTGTGACCAAGATTGTGTATGAGTGAGAGAGCGAGAGAGAAAAAGAGAGACGTAACTTAATTAATCTAATCTTAAACTGTGAGGAGGCGATGGCTTTGAGTTGACATGATTAATTTAGTGGCTCCTTCAAGCACCTCTGGGCTGCTTCAGTGAGAGAGCGTGTCAGAAACATGCTCCCTCAGCAGGCGCCCCCCCCCATCACCCCCCACATTGGAAGGCTGGGTAAATGAGTTTTTGAGACACGCTGCCAATTAAGCCCGGCTTTTTGATAGTGCAGCTCGTGCAGTGAATGACAGCAGAGCCGCTACAGAGAGAACTAGACTGTCCTTTTGTCTTTGGCTTTCTTTAACAGTCGTCAAACATGAGATACTCATATCACAGCCTGCTATTTCAGAATGTCAGTGTTGAATGTGTCAGTCTAACTCACTGTGATGATATGAACAATATATAGTGAATTAGTGACTGCTGATGCTTTGCGTATTAAAGGAATCACTTATTACTTATGGTTACAACTGTTGCTCATCTTAGGCTAATGAGAGTTTTTGCTGAACCATTTAATAATCAGTGATGTCTTACCAATTATTTTGGCTATGTGGGTGACTATTGAGTAGAACCATGAGGATAGACACACTACTACAGTACTTACTCCAGTAATGTGAGGCCTGCTACAGTGTTGAGTTCATCATCATCACTGCAAGCAAGCCGCTCGCATGAATGACATGTGCATTGATGAAGATATGCAGGGATATTTATCTACCAGAATGAAAGAACATTCACTCCCAAACTCAACGATGGAGAACAACTTGACAGCCATGGCCTAATGAATTGGGCTTTGGACTGAAAGGTCGTCTGAACCAGCTGGGCTTTGAGCAAGACATATAACATCCAACTGCTCCCCAGACGCTTCAGATGATTGTGCTCACTAGTGTGTATATACGTGTTCACTGCATTGATGTTAGTGTCCCTGAGAAAGGCACCTAACCACCAACTAATCCCCGGTGATGCAGGTGATGAGGCTGCACATTGCTCTGGGCACATGTGCTCACTGCTCACTAGTGTGTGTATGTGTTCACTGCAAGGATGGAATAACATGCAGAGGTCAAAATCCTGTGTGTGTTCCTGTGGAGAAAGATTAGGATCTTCCTTTTTCCTTTGTTCCTATCACTATGGGGAGTCCCTCCAAGCCATGGGGAAATGGCATTCCTGGTTGCCAATCCCCTCTCCCCCATCCGCAAATGATACGCATCACGATAAAGGGCCAGAACTTTCGAAACAGTGTTTGTGGGTGAACCTCCTCCCTCGCAGATGATACGCAGAGATATGGAATGAAATTCACTGCAGGGGGACCCACTTCCCTGCACAATTATGTTCACTACACTAAATGGCCAAACCACAGCGATATGTAGCTTAATTAGTGTGTTAAGAAAAAAATATCACAGCCCTACCATAAGGATGCTGTGACCACGAGGAGATGGAAGCAGGCAAGACCAGGAAACCAAAACACCGAACTTGAATGCGACTGAAATTGACATGAAGACATACACACAGATGGCATATGCACACAGAGGTCAACAATCACACAGATTCACACAGAATATCACAGAGTATCACACAGAATGACGGACAACAAACTGAAACACAGGGAGGACTTATAAAGCACACTTAATCACGAGCAAGGATGTGAACTTGACAGGACACGGGTGAAACCAATGAAACATGATGAAGACTGGGGGTGTGGACATGACATGAGGTGCACCACAACACAAGCTCATGGCAGCTTGAGATACAGAAAAGGCAGGGGGCGTTGACAGGGACGCAGTAGAGTCAAACCTACTACTTAGATCTAGCACTTGTTAGCAATGTTAGCCTTGCAGCTCCTGTTCTAAACTAATTTAGCAAAATTTGGACTCCATGTCTTGGCTGATTGACTATAAGGGTTAGAGTGAGTTATGTTTAAGGTAAAACCTTATTTTTTCCTGCCAGATGATGTACTGTTTAATTGGGGAGTAAGATTAATACCCGCAATATTAAGTATCGCAGTGTTATATATTGGAATAGTGTATTGACTCTTAATAGTATAGTATAGGTTTATTATTAATATTTATAGTTATTAACAGTTGTATAGTTATAAAAAATAATTGATGGTAGACAGTCGTTCATTTTGTGTTGTGTCTAAACCCCGAATGTTAGATCCCACTGTTCTGATTGCAAAAAATATAAAAACAAAAAACTAAAAAAACAATATATCACCTTGCTTACAGTATCACAATATATAGAATTGAAACCCCTGTATCATGTTTTGTAGCACAAGGTTCTTGTCAATACACAACCCTACTATGTAAGCATTGTTTTATATATATATATATATATATATATATATATATATCACTACACATATGTCACTATAACAACCATGAATATGATTCCATAACAAAGGTTATTATTGTGGCCGCTCTGTAGCAGTTTTTTTAGTTGTGATATGTCTGGAAAAAACAGACTCTGGCAGAATTTAATAAGAAGACATTTTGTTGAATGTCAGTTCAAGACAAGGTGAGCATCTACAAAGCTTCTACAGTAGGCTATCCAAATAAAAAATGTTACCATTCCTATGTGCAGAAGTACTTTCACACCCAAATAACAATTCAGTCTGACATAAAACCCAAGCTTGATTAAATATTCATTCTGACATTTCTCATTGTGACCAGCTAGTAAGTGTTTCCAGCATACATTGTATTACATTAGTGTAATATAAATATTTAATATCTCTCACTGTTATCTTCTTTCTGGTTTCCAGGTTCACGTCTTCGTCAGGAGGACTCCCCCCCTCGGATCGTAGAGCACCCCTCGGACCTGATTGTGTCAAAGGGCGAGCCGGCCACTCTGAACTGTAAGGCTGAGGGGCGGCCGTCCCCCACCGTGGAGTGGTATAAGGATGGTGAGCGAGTGGAGACGGACAGGGACAATCCACGCTCGCACCGAATGCTCCTGCCCAGCGGCTCACTCTTCTTCCTGCGCATCGTACACGGCCGACGCAGCAAGCCGGACGATGGCAGCTACGTGTGTGTGGCCAGGAACTACCTGGGAGAAGCGGTCAGCCACAACGCCTCGCTGGAAGTAGCCAGTAAGTGTGGCTGCTTTGAGTCCTTGTAGAGCTCTGCTACAACATTGGTTCTTGTTGTAATGATCCATTCTGAAGTAGTGTTTAGGCAGCTATTGTAGAGAAACCACCCACAGCAAGCTTGTGTAACCACTTTGATTTAACGCTACTCGAGTGGAGCATACATTAGCATAGCATATAACACACTCACTTAGCTGCTGCTTAAATTGCCTAATTCAGACTTCACCACATGTAGGCACCTTTGTAATGAGACATAAAAGGTGCTTTTCCACCACAGGAACATTTATAGAACTTGAACACACATTTTCACCAGAGGAACCAGGGCTAAATTTAGTTCCCAGGCCAAAATTTAATGCACTCTATAATCGCACTATGAATAAGATTTTCTTGGACTTTAATGGAGACCAGCAACTATTTGAGTTCAGGTTGATTTACTGAATTTATTTTTACTGAAATTTACTGAAATGCAAGTTTCACAAGAACCTACTTGTGGATTCCTTTTTTTTGTGAATTTTAGATACAGACCAATTAACTAGTTGTCTGATTAATTGGGTCAATTTTTGTGTTTTTAGATAATCAGTACCAGCTGCTTATTTGTAAATAGTCAATCTGCACTCACAAGGCCAGTAAACAGAAAAAATGGCACATCTACAGGCACATCCGCGGGCAGCCTTATCAGTATGGCTGCTGTAGAGCAATGTTAGAGCTCCTTGTAGTGTCAATTTCATCAGTCTTTTGGGCAGATAAAGGCATGATTGGTAAACATGTCCTTTCATTTCAAGTCAACAATTGTTTTATTTTTTTTATAATATTTTATAATTTTTGTATTATATTTTATATTAAAATGTATGTTTTCACAGATTCAAAAAAAGGCACAACAAGATATTAGCATTATATATTGGCTATCGGCCGCCCTTCACTCTAAATATTAGAATTGGTCATTAAAAACCCCTTAACAGTAGTGGATACCAGCAGAGCAATCACAAAGCAAACCTTTTTATATATAATATGTGCAAACCTTTATATATGCTGAGAAAAAGCATTTGAGTTAGGGATTCAGAATGAAAAGGTCACCCAAATAAAAGCATGGTGTACCTTTGATGCTTACTGAGGTGGCAATCCGTTTAGTTGTGGTTCCTACAGTGTGATGCAAAACACGTTCAGGAGCTTTGTAGTTTTCATTCCGGATATTTGAAGTGATTTAGTTCTGCCTTATTTTCTGGAACCTTGGTGGAAAAGTGCCTAAAGTCAACAGTTAATAATACAGCTTCTTCTGTAATGATACAGCTAGAAGTCTGGTGTGCAAACAGCGAATGGAGCACAAACTTAAAATGTTTGCTCTTAGCCCATTAGAGTTGGATTTTAGTGCTGTTATACCATCAATCCTTTGCGGTGACTTCAGAGTTGGCCCTGCAAGGTAAATGTCATAAATGAACTACTCTACCTGATCCACACTTATGTTTACAGCCATAACACATCTTCCATCTGTGACCTGCATGCAGTTTAAGAAAGTTAAACCAGTGCAAATGTATCTGTATGAAACGTCAGGGTCAGCCAAAGTCCTGCATTACACTCACTCTCTATAGCTTTAATCCTTGACATGCAGCAGTGCTAACAGGAAAACAAGTGTCACTCACTGAGTGTTGGCTCCGTAATGCTTTTATATCCATGTTTATCCTCTAGCTAGCTTTTAAAACCTCTCCAGACCGGCCTCTCGACATGCAAATTAAACTACATGCTAAGAATGGGTTTGTTGTACTTGTGCACAGCTCTATTAGCTGCCCCTTCCTTTAAACCGAAGTATGAGCCCTCGTCTGAGGGTCCTGGCTGTTTGGGGTCAGCTTGATTCCTCCGTCTATTAGCTTATGCTTTAAAGGCCTGAGATTAAGCCTTGTTTCAATAAGCGCTGGGTGCATTACGGACGGAGGCAAAGAGGCATTATAGCGGCTTATCCACTGCTACCAGTGTGATCTGCTCCTAAAACCTTGCCACTCGTTACCTGACCCTCCACTACAGGTGACACTCTAATATACCTTTTTTAAATGCTAATGTTTCAGCTAATCCCTGAGGATGTTTCCTCCTCTTTTGTTCCATTCCCTGTGGCTGTGCATGCAAAGGAAAAGCAGAGAACGACAAGCAAAAGTAACTCTGGGTAGAAAAAGATGATTTTAAAAGGTTATTTAGCATTATTCATTGAATTACGTGCAAGCCTCTGATTGGGCTAATCCATTTTTACCCTGGCTGGATGACTTGTAATGACATTGTATACACATTTTCTCAGAATGTTTAATTTGATTAACTGAATACATTTTAGACTATTATTCAAGGCTTTGTAAGCGTTCTGCTTTCTTCTGGGCTGCTCATGAAATGAATGTGAGTTTGTGTTGTCTTGTTGCCTTAAATCCAGCCATTTGGGGATTCTTTCATCCAGCTGGAAAAACAAAATTGCCTAAAACTCTTCCCCAGCCATGTAATGACAAACATGAGCACTAAAGCTCCTCCACCCTGAGGATGTCTGATAAGGCTGCTGTTTTCCACTGACATGCTTTATTAAAGGGGAATATTTTGTCCTCGTGCTCTCTCTGGCTCACACACACTGGCGCTGTCCCACACACTTTCTCGCTGAGAGCGCTATTCGTCTCCAAGGACAAGAAAGAGGAGTGTGTTTTTCATCAAAAAGAGTAAATTTACCGGAACCAGGTCTTAACAGAAACATCAGCGAATCTAATTACAGATTAATGTGGCCGTTTGATCCTCGCTCAAGCAGCCCGGCGACCCGATGGTGCACGAATTTGACTTTTTTATCCATAGCGAAGTCACTTAAGCTAGTCCTGCTTCTCACTTCACTTCTCTTGACACCTTTGGCTTTCTAACTACTAAATTGACTTACATGCAGGAACTTTCTTATTGATGCCTGACTGCTATTGAACATTTTCACGTTCTGACCCATGTGGGGTCCTTTTTCTGTGCTGTACCTTTAAGGGCTTTGATGATAACTGCATTACTGCAACACTGAGGTACCATACCAACAAGGAAATGATGAGGGAACCATTCACCCCAACCAAAATCATGAGTACATCAATTGATCAATCAATTGAACATTCCTTCTACCTGTAAACACAGGAATATGGTGCTTCCTCTCACCTCCATGTATTACATTGTTTGGCATGGTAAACCAACAACTCACAGGGGTATTTTACTTGAAAACCATGTTAAGAAAAAATCCATACAATGACAATCCTGAGGCTAAATAATATATTATTTCTTAATATTTATTATTGTCAGTACATATCACAGAAGGCTGCAACATGCAAATGAGCTCCTTCTCGCATGACGCAATAAACTTGGTAAAAAGACTTTGTGTTGTTAATATACTGCAAGACCCATTTTGTATTGCCCTGTAGACTACAATCTCTCCAACACATTGAGACACCTGTCCCATCTGATATATATGCCAACCTCTCCCCCACCCCTGCTCTGTTTCGGTTATTGCATGCCCCCCCACTCCCATGCTAAACCCACTGAGGAGAATTTGCCCTTTCTCAAAACCCCTAGCCAAGTTCCAGAGATAATCAATGTTTACTTGCCAGACTATTTGCCTTTCATTAACTTTATTACATGGGCCGTCCCGTCCCCCAATATAGCCGGCGCACACTGTGTGGTCTTCTGCTAAGTCTTGAGGAAAATGTGACGGCTCTCTGGAGAGATTTGTTTTCTCTCTGCATATCTCTCCATGCCTCCCTTCCTCTCCTGCTCTCCTTTTCCACTTCCCAAATTTCTTGACTTTATTAATTGTATCCTAGATCAAAAGGGTCAGATTTAGATTTATTAGATTTAGACAAATGTCAGCAAAGTGGCCTCCTCAAAATACTGTGACATTGAGACAACCGAAAGCTAAATTAATTTCTCTAGGTAGCTAGCTAGCTAGCTAGTTTTTCCATAAAATTTGTTTCCTCTTAATGCTATAACAGTTTCTGCCAACAGCAATTAATTAATTTACTTTAATAATCAGCTGACATGAAGAGAACCAAAAGCTAAAATGTTTCTAGTTAGCCAGCTAACTTACTCTCTAGTTAGTTTTTTTCAGTTACTTTCTTCTGAATGCTACCACAGTTGTTGCTACCAACAACTAATACAGTTACTCTGGTTAGCTAACTAGCTAGCTAGTTTTTTCCAGTAAATTTCCCCTGAATGCTACAACATTTGTTTCTACCAACAACTAAGGCAGTTACTCTAGTTAGCTAACTAGTTTTTCAAAAAATTGGTCTTCACAGAATGCAGACAGGGAGAGAACCAAAAGCTAAATGACTTTGCTATATTTAGCTGACTTGCTAGTTTTTTAAATAAAGCAGACTGCGCAGAATACTGTGATACAAAGAGAAATGAAACCTGAAAAGATTCTTTCTGCTTAGCTAGTTGTGTGAGATCAACTCTAAAAGAAACAGCTCTTTGATTCAGAGTTCCCTGAGAATCTGTGTTGACTCTTGACTCATTGGGTCAGAGTGCTAGGAGTCAACTCCTACTCTGTCAATTCTCTGTTTTTATAAACAAATTGCCTCTCATTTCCAGAGTTTTCTGCAGCATTCCACTGCTCAGAACGTGCTGTGAATTTTGCATACATCACTATAATTTTTGTCAATTTTAGTTTCTCACACCTTTGTAGACAGACATTTTGATGTTGACAGCCTTCTGGGAGACAGAAAGAGTTACTGCCAGATATTCATGAACAAACAAAGATGTGGGCTTTTTTTTAAATAAAAGTTAAAAGGAGGTATTGAAAAGATGTTGAAGCTTTTATAGCTCAGGAGTTTCCTTCTGATCACTAGTGCCAGACTGACATTCAGACTGAGAAAAGCGTGTTGTTATTGTGTAGTTTTCGCCTGTTCTTTTTTATATTACAATATAAATATATTTTCATATTAATACTTTTGGTGAAAACGCTCATTCAAGTAGTTGCTTTCCAGTTTTCATGAGTTTTGAAAATGTGTTAAATTCCACAAGCTTAGTTTTGATTTGATACCAATGCCAAGTGTAATATCACAATACTCAGTACCAAGTTAATATTCTGGCTATAAATTAAAATCACTCACCATTCTCTTTAAGATAAATTCTTTTTCTAATAGGACACAGACTAATCATATTTAAATGTAATCTCTGTAGTTTACACAGAATTCTTTAGTTGTAAGAAAAATGCAGTAATACATTATTGAAACTTTCTGTATTTGTATTAGAAAGTATAGAAACGTAGAGTACAGGACCAGTTTGGACACACATTCTGGACATTGAGTGGTTTTTCATTGTTTAAAATCTTCTGCATTGTAGATTAATACTAAAATCATCCAAACTATGAATAAACAATATTGAATATTTAGTAAACAAAAAAGTGTTAAACAAACCAGAATATGTTTATATTTTACATTCTTCACAGTAGGCACCTCTTGCTTAGATGCCAGTTTTCTTGGCATTTTCTCAGTCAGCTTTATGAGGTAGTCACCTGGAATGGCTTTCAGTTAACAGCTGTGTCTTGTCAAGAGTTCATGACTTGCATTTCTTGCCCTCTTAATGTGTTTGAGACATCAGTTGTGTGTCTACTATGAAGAATCTAAAATCTAAAACATATTTTGGTTTGTTTAACACTTTTAGGTTTACTACATTATTCTTTATGTGTTCCTTCATAGTCTGCATGATTTCAGTATTTACAATGTAGGAAAAAAAGGAAAAAAAACTTTTGACTGGTACTGTATACAAATGATTTGAGTATTGAAATGTTTTGATACTTTTTTAATTTTTGGTGTAACTCTACTTGCACCATGGTAGAACCCTCTCTTGGCAAAACTGTGTTCTTACGTATATGTAGTGTGATTTATTTATAACTTGATATACACATTGTGACAGCAAACATGTGCATTTATGCATCATCTGCTGTTATGTGAAATTGTATTTCTAATTCACTACACATGTCCAAATTTTTATGTACAATGAAATATGTCTTAAATTACACTAGTATATTTTGTCTATTAGCTCTGGTGCTGTACTGGGTAAAATTAAGCAGAGTTGTGCATCACTATTGTTAGATAGCTAGTTTTACTGGAATGAAATTCAGTGTGTTTATTGATTTGTTGAGTGACTAGGCATTATAGCCCATCTGTTGTGGAGTGTGTAGCTGTGTATGCAACAGCTGAGTGTGTTGTTGTGTTTGTGAGTGTGTGTGTGTGATTGAATGTCAGGATGTTTGTGTGTGTGAGTGGATTTTGAAGCTGTAACATTAGCTGTTGCCCATTTCCATGTTTGAATGACCATGTTGCCTTGTCATTAACAGGTGTGGATTTTGTTTTTGCTGACACTGTCCAGTGAAAGGTCTGGGCACCACTGTTATGTGGTAGCCATGCGGTCCCCAGAAAGGCTAGAGACAGCCAATGTTCTAAAAATACACCAAACACCAACTGCACAGCAGGTGCAAGCAGGTATTAGTGGAAGCCAAAGGTCAAAGACCAAAGGTTAGGCAAGAGTGGACACTCGGACATGTGGTCATTTTTTTTCTCTCACGTTTAATGTAGGGCCGTATTAAGAGGCATCATTTGTCAGTGATCTTTGGCGTCTCCCAGAGTTTTCAATAACAACACATGCTTTTATTTCAGAAGAAATGTTGTTTTGTAGATACAATTATATTAAATATTTCCAGATAAAATACACAAATGTTGCCGTTCCATCTTCTATGATAGAAGACCGAGGTAGGACAGTCTGATTTTTACTTCAGTTTTGGTGTTGATAGTGAGTTTAGTCTAGTGAGGCTTCAGTACAGCTGTTTGCTGTCTACTTAAAGTTGAGCTCATATTGTGTGCAAAGCAGCATGGGACAGAAGAATAATGTGGGGACTCTAGGAGATTTTTGTCCTTAACCAACTTCACTAAGCACTTTTAATCATTAGAACATGAGATATTAGTCCATAAACAATGTTAGTACATATTATTAAAAACTAGAATGAGATATTAGTCCATAAACAACCTCAATAAACACAGTCACTAGAATAGGAGATATTAGTCCGTAAACAACCTCAATAAACACTATTAATCACTAGAATAGGAGATATTAGTCCATAAACAACCTCAATAAAAACTATTAATCACTAGAATAG